>CAUYQV010066605.1:0-34040 GCA_963574575.1 Galagoides demidoff
GTCTTTGGATTCCCAACTTTGCCATCTTGGCTAGACCTCTGTATGAGGCAACTAAAGGAGAGAAAGGAAAGAAAGGAAAATCCTTGGAATGGTGAAGAGAAAAAGAATATGCCCTCTCCCTGCTAAAGATGGGGCTAATGACTGCCCCTGCACTGGGACTGCTGTACCTACCAAAATGGCTGTGGATATGTTAACCCAGCAGGTTAGGTCCAGGCCTAGGCCTATAGCCTACCTTTCTAAGCAGTTAAATAGAATGGCAAAAGGATGGCTACCCTGCTTATGGGCTCTACCTGCTCCTGCTCTCCTCGTGCAAGAAACTGATAAACTGACTCTAGGGCAGGATCTCAGAGTAAAAGTACCCCACTCTGTGGTCACTTTAATGGACACTAAAGGACATTTTTAACCCAGCCACACTCCTTCCAGCTGATGGAAAAGAGACTGAGCATGACTATGTGGAATTCATAGATAATGTGTTCTCTAACAAACCTGACTTGCATGACCAGCCTTGGACAGATGCAGACTGGGACTTATATGTTGATAAAAGCAGTTACAGGCACTGGGTAAGGTGGTAGAGGCAGTGTCGAAATAGGTGAATGAGAGGTGTCTTGTTAGTTTGTATTCCCCTGTCCACCCTTTCTCTCCAGAAGCTGTGGTGTGGACTGAAGACTGGAGTGTGTCTCCCCTGAGGGCGAGATGCAAGGCCCTTACAACGTTATCCTGACCACACCTACAGCCATGAGAGTAGCAGAAATTCCTGCTTGAATCCATTACAGCAGAGTGAAGTCTGCTGCGGAACTGGAGGAGAACCTGCCCCTGGCCAAGAAGAGCCAAACAGAGCAAGACATGACAGCAACAGCTGACCCTGAGTCCCCACAGAGTAGACTCCTCACCTCAACAACTCCTAGACCTTGGGAAGCTACCTTGGATCGTGACAACCCCCTCAAGCTAGCGTTGCAGAGAACGGCAAGCCCTGTTCCAGTGATACCCTGGGAGCTGACTGGTCCACACATGGCCGAAGCATGAAGGTCTACATCATCATACGACTGTGACTTATTAGACTCATAAGAGCTAAGTTAAATTTAATTTGTGCAAATGTTCAGGATGCTAATGTAAAAGTCATTGTTCAGCATGTTCCCCAGGCTCACCACCCTCCTATCAGCAATTGCAGGCCCCCTCCTGATCTTATTTCTGACTATAGAAGATAGAGCTCAGGATTGAGCTTTAGGAACAAGAGAAAGGGGGGAATGAAAGGGCCAGACCAGCGCCATTTTGTTGTTTACTGCATAAATTCTGTTTCTAACTCCTAGTCTGCAGGGCCACTCCCTGCTGCCTCCCCCCACCCCAGGTTGCACAGCCACTGAGCTGTAAACTGAGTCACCTTAGGCAAACAGTTGCCATAATAAACAATAAGTTTCTATTACCTTGAAATACAGGTATTTCCCTCCAGCCACCTAATCAGGCTACACCAACTCTAGCCCCCAGTTAAGAAATCCCCCACCCTTCACCTGTACCAATCCAAAATTCTCCTTTAATAATGAAATCGTCAACCACCAATGCAAATCCTCCGTTACTAATAAAATCACCAACCACCAATCAAAAGTGTACTCGTACCCTTCTTCCCTTCTTGCTTTCTGTATCCCATAAAAACCTCACACACCCTGGGTTCGGGGCTTGACCTCGGCTTGTAGGCCAGGAGAGCCCAGATACAGGTCTGAATAAAACTCACCTCTTGCTTTTTACATCGGAGTATGTCTTGGACTGTTTGCTGGGGCCATTTGGGGGAATTTCGGGCACAACACAATTAAATTATAGGACCAGTAAAAGAATAAAAATCAGGCAAAATATTGAACACACACTTCATCAAAAAAAATATCCAAATGACCAATAAGCATGTAAAAAATGCTTTACGTGATTTTTCATTAAGGAAATGAAAATTAAACACAATAAGATACTTCTACTGACACACTATATAATCATGAAAGTTAAAGAGATTGAAAATACCATGTGCTGTTGAGAACTTGGTGGAATTAGAAGTTCTCATAAGTTGTTTTGGTGAGTGTAAAATGGTAAAGTCACTTTAGAAAATATTTTGCCAGTTTCTTATACATTCAGCATGGTCTCTCTTACCTTATGACTCAACAATTCCTCACTTAGGTGTTTACCCAAAATAAATACAAACACAAAACTCATATCTACACAAAGACATAGATGAATATTCAAAGAACCTTTATTAATAATAGCTCCAAACTGGTAACTGTGCATAATGGAAACAGTGGTGGTGTTTGCTAGGGTGACCAGATTTTAACATCTGTAAGGTGAGACAACATGGGGGGGTCCGAGGAGGGTGGAGCAGCGGCGCAGGGCAGAGGACAGGTCAGGGCAGGGCCTGACAACAAGGCAAACTTTGATAAGCAGTTCTCGATAATCACTTCTCAGCAATTATTTATTATAGTTTAACATTATAAAATTAACAAAAATAATGTAAAACTCATATTCTGGCAAAATAGCCATATGGCGGCCGAAAACCGTATATTCCCTTCTTGTTCTCCAGCCCGTTTATGCATTCTTTCTAAAAATTGGGACTTTTTTAAAACATTGCGGGACACGGGACAAATTGTTGAAAAGCGGGACGTCTGGTCACCCTAGGTGTTTGCACAACTATGTTCACTTGTCAAAAAATTCATCTAAATGCATACTTAAAGAGGTGAATTTTATTGCATAGAAATTATGTCAAATAATCTGGTTAAAAATTTTTAAAACTCAGAAAAACATCCCTTTTCCCTCCTATATAATTAAGGTTTTCTACCTTTTAACAATCATCTCCTCATTATCTGCCCTCCTGCCAGCCTTTGGAAATCACCATTCTACTCCCTGCTTCTATGAGTGTTTTAGATTCTACATAAGTGAGAGAATGGAATATTTGTCTTTCTGTACTTGACTTATCTCACTTAGCATAATGTTCTCCCATTCCATCCATGGTCTTGCAAATAATAAAATTCCTTTCTTTTCAAATCTAAATACTGTGTGTAGTGAAAATAGTAAATAATAGTGTATCAGATAGTCCAAATTTCTAAGGGAGTTAATTTCAAATGTTCTCACCACAAAAAGCTATAAATATATGAGGTGATAGATGTATTAATTAACTTGATTTAATCATTGCACATAGCAGTCAGAAATCATAACATTAGTTTTTACACCATAAATATATACATATACAATTTGTCAATCTACAATTAAAAATAAAAATTATTGAAATAAACAAATTGTCAGCCCATTTCTCAAAAACCATGAAAATAGGCTATGAGTATTCTCTTAAGCTGGAGAACTCATCTCAAGAAACATAGAGTATCTTTGCCAGCATTTGCTCAAAAAGCTCTGTAAAATATATTAAAATTAGTTGATTCTCTGGGTATTTTTGTAGTTTAAATTGAGATAATGATGTATTAAACATATTCAATCTGTGACTATGATTACCACATCATTTATTTTTATCAAATCAGTATAGATTCTGATAAACTTCTTCCTTTTCAGATCATTTAATATCAAGTGAATCATCTGCACAAGCTAAATTTCTTATCCAAAGACCCTTGGTGTACAACAATCTAAGTTACAAATAACCATTATAATAAAATTCAACATGCTCCTGCCATAATACATTTTACTAATTTTATTGATTTGTTTTTATTAGTATTCATTGTCAGAGTAGCAGTGTTAGTAAAGTGCTGACCAGGAAGTCTTCTCAAATATAGGTGATATCCATCATCATTATAATAGTGTCTGCTTTAGATGCACAGTCCTTCAGAGATTTACTCACAGTCCAATAGAAAAAATTTTGAAAATAGTAACTCACTTTTACAAAATTCACAAAATGAAGTATCTATTGGCATGCAGATCTTTAGTTCTTCATGCAAATATTTTCCTTCTCAGTATTTATGCAAAATTTCATAAACATAAACTGCTTTAAGATAATTTAATATTGCAGATATTTTCTTCTATGAATTGCTTTTTGCCAGACTATCAAACACTTTCCATATTACAGTCAGTCATTTATGTCTATTTTAGAGATTTTTCCTAAGTAAATGAAATGCTTATGAGAGAAACAAGTAAGATAACATCAGTAACTGAAATTTCACAAAAAAGATCTACTTCATTTTTCTTGATGTTAAAACTCTCTATTACTTATTCCTAGCAAGTTTTATCTATGCTTCTCCAAGATGACAATGGGAATAATTTCAGGCTCTATCTGGACAAGTGCTTTGATTTCTGAGCAGGCTATTAATGGCTTCTAAGCCTGAGATGTTATTTTATGATATAGCTACTCAAGCTTTAGGTACAGAGTCTATCACCTTGTCTCATAAGCATTTTGTATAGTTAGAACTCCTAGCAAATTATTTCTACTGATTGTATCTCAACCAGAATTTCCACTAGGCTTGAAGTGAGTATCGATAGTTGCACAGTAATAATTATCAAATGCACAAGACATTCCTTAAGCTTGCAATAAAAATAGACTGTTTAATTCAATATGGGAAAAATTTTATAATGATCCAGCTTCTGATCATAATTGATTTTACATAAATAAGCACTTACATAATAGTATTAAAAATTATTTCCAGAGATAAATTAATCTATTTATTCACTCATTCAGCAACTACTATAGTTACAAGCTTCTATGTGCCAGGCTCTCACCCAGGTATCGCAGAGATGAATAGGGTAATTCTGTGCATCTCAAGAAGTTTATGATGAATATATAGTCATGTGCTACAAAACAATATTTAATTTGGCCCATATAATTATAAGGGAGCTGAAAAATTCCTGTCACCGGGTGATGTGTCCTTTTAACACCATAGCACAACACATTACCTTTTTTATGGTTAGATACATAAATACCCACCATTGTGTTACAATCACATACTATGTTTAGTACAATAACATGCTGTCAAGGTTTGTAGCCTAAGGGCAATAGGTTATATCATAAAGTCTGGTTGTATAGTAGGATATACTATCTAGATTTAAGTCCACTCTATGATGTTAATGCATTGACAGAATTTCCTAAAACTGAATTTCTCAGAATGTATGCCAGTCTCTGCCCTTAAATTATGCATGGCTGTACTGAGGAAATCAACCAAGTGGTTTGCATGCCCAAACAAGCCACACTAGTATGTGTATGCAAATAGATTACATCAATTTTCTCTGAAGACAGATTAAATTTCTAAGTCAGTAAGGCTGTTTTTAATCAACATCCTGAAATCAGCAATAACTTCTATGTGAGGTTTCACTTACCTTTCTTTTAGAGATGAAGTAAGAAAGTTCATATATGAAGTGAATTGAAATATCTTTTAAATGATTATAAAAAGATGTACTTTTTATACAGTTGTTGATTTTTTAGAGTTAATGGAAAGAACTTCATAATGGGCCAGTGAAGGACACTTGATTTCCACAGAATGTACCACAATGAAAAACACTGGATTACTAATATGTCTTTTAGCATTCAATGAAAGTATTAACTAAAATTTCTCAGCTGGACATTCTTCCCTGCCCTGCCCTGGTCTTCATCTCCAAACCCGTTCAAGTGGGCTGCCACTCCAGAGGGTGGAGAAGTCCTATAAAGAATCCTCTGAGTTGTGGACTCGACCCTATTTGACCTGTCTGAGAGGGCTAAGTGGAGCACACTTAACAGTGGTGCAATCCATTCCCTTCTTCTGTAGTATCCACAGCCTCTGACAAGTGGTGGTCTGTAGAGCCATTTTAATACTGAACTGTGCATTTAGAAATATTATATGACCATGTAGGAGAGAGTTGCATTATTTCTTGTACTTCTAAACCAGAAACTTTATAATTTTGTTGGAAATATATTTTAAATACAGGATTATATTGTGATCTCTGTCCACTTAGCAAATAAATTTCAAAAAATATTTTCTTCTTTGTTTATAATGTTCAACATTCTAAAGCCTGATACGTTATGAACACGTGGAAAATGAAATCTGTTGAATGACATAAATTTTAGTTATAGTAAAGCAGAAAAAGATTTTTGAGAAATGACAGCTGTTGCCTTTTTTGATTAAAATTTTTGATAAAAAAATGAACTAAAACAGCCCAGTACTGTTAACATTTTAAGATTACTGGTCTCTGCTTTAGAATACTAATGATAATTGATAAAAAGTAATTTTGTATATGAAAAGAAGGACTATGTGGCCAAAATCACAGAAGACCACAAGACAACTTACTAAGACAGAATACTAATTAACAAAATGACAGCATCTATATATCTATGCAGAAAACTTATGGACATACAGACTGATAGTTTGTCAAAATTTAATAAAAACAAAATTATGTATGAAATTCCATCAAAGTAAACCTTTCAGTCTAGTAACAAAAGATATTAAAATAGGCCAACTCTATTCCTATTAATATTATATTTGCTTTGAAAAAAAATTTTATTAAATCATAGCTGTGTACATTAATGCAATTATGGCGTACAATATGCTGGTTTTATATACAATTTAAAATACTTTCATCAAACTGGTTAACATAGCCTTCACCTCATTTTCTTAGTTATTGTGTTAAGACATTTATATTCCACACTTAATAGATTTAACATGTACTCTTGTAAAATGCACCTGGGGCAGTGCATAGTGTTGGTTAGTATGAAATTTATGACAAAGCCTTTCTAAAGCCAAGGTTCATTTTTTAATGATGGCAAAGGGGAGATTTTTTTTCCAGTGGCCCTTGTTAATTTTATCCTAATTTAAAACTTCTCTGTAGACTATTTTTTTAAATATAATAATACACCTGTACTGCCCCACCTTGCCATATACCCATCAATACTTCTGTGCATCAGCAATCTCTCATAACCACTAAACCAGCCACTAATAATTAAAATGCTCAGAACTCTGATGGATATTGACCTTCCCTGAAAAAAATCAATATAAAGCCCCCAAATGATTACCTTATCAAATAGGAGTAACATAGGTATTGTGAAAGTCTGCCTCATTTAATACCTTCTCTTAATGAACACAGAATTTCAAATTACCTTGTAATCCAAGGGAGAATTTACTTGTTCTACTTCAGAATTACTTATCATGTCACTTTCTTCATCATCAATAATTTCTATTTTCTGTAACACAAGTAGAAAAGTTTTCATAAATATATATTAGATTATTATCACAATACTCCTAATTTATAGAACATATGCATTCAATGTTCAGGTTATCTAGTCTAGGTTATCTGGTATAAGCTCTGATAACTGGCTGCTCAGTGTTACACACATTTTACCTGAGCCACGACACTTTGCTTTTAGTTGATGAATGCCTAGTAACTAAAATGATTTTAATACTATTTAAAATAGAAAATTCCTGGGTGGCACCTGTGGCTCAAAAGGGTAGGGCACTGGCCCTATATGCTGGAGGTGGCGGGTTCAAACCCAGCCCTGGCCAAATAAATAAATAAATAAAATAGAAAATACCTTTCACAATATCCCTGAGAAAATATGCATCCAAACTCTGCTTAAATATATTGCCCTCCAGTGATGGGGAACTCACTTTCTGTATGGTTAATCTATGAATGTTAATGGTAAACATAAAACTCATAGGATGGGCTTTCCCTTTAAAGTCTCCACGTGCCACTTTACAACTTCTAATGTAAAGTGCAAACATATGACGTATATTCCAAAGTTATTTTTTAAATTCATATATTTACTATACTCCATTAGCTGGACAATAAGAAGCAGGCATCTATGATGTAATGATGAAAGTTACATGGTGATTTGTTTCATTCACTGTACAATAACACCAGGGATGTGAAGTGGCCAGGAAGAGAGAGGGAGACAGAGACACTCACTCTTAACTCAAGGTATAACATAGTACTGGGCCCACAGTAGGTACTAATTAAGTACCCATCAAAAAAAAAAAAAAAGAACTAAAACAGTCCAGTACTAATGAAGAGAATGACTACCAATGGAGGGGGAGGTAAAGCAAGTTCTCTAAACATGTAACTTTTCTTTAAAAAGAAAAATAAAAGACATAAGCAAAATCAACTCTATTTTTTTATTTTTCATGTAAAACAAACACAGTTGATGACAAACACCTTTAAATATTTAAACCCAGTGAACCCCCAAGATTTTTAAAAGAGAAAAGCTAAGCTAGAGTTAGCTACTATACAGTCTTTTGAGAATAAGCACATGAATAGTAATATGTTCGAGGCAGAATTTGAAAGCAGGCTTCCTACCAAACAAGATTGGGGGCATGACATTTGATATACTGCCTATGAGGAGGATATCATCCTATCACAGGGTTTGTGACCTGCAGGTTTCTGAGTCAGGAGGACTGCTGGATTGAAAGAGCTTTCTGCTGTTGCCTGGAGATGAATTTAATGTTTTGTTTTCCATTATGATTGCTATCCACTTGGGACTTAATCATATTCTTTCTCCCTAGACTTCAGATTTGATGTTTTTATGAAGTTTTTTTAGACTGTCTACCTATTTAGGAGCTTAGTCAATTCAAGGAAGAAAGCACAAAAGACCACTGTATAGATTTGTGCATATAAATAGGTCTTATATATCTGTGTGAAATGTCATCCATTAATAATTGGGGGCATTCAAAAGTCAAAAGTTATAGGCAGAGAAGATCAACCTTTGAAAGTTTAAAGTTTTGACTCTGAAAATCAATTGCTTTTGACAAATTAGGTGCCTAAGTGACTGTGAGTCATCCCATGTCATGACTTCATTCATTACCTTCAAATGTCTAGTCGGTTGCAGTGGAGATTCAATGTAGAAAAATTCAGGCTAAAAGTGAGCATGTCTTTAAAAGAAAAGAGATTGTAATTTCTAAATGTAAATAATGTACACAATAATTCTAACCTATACCAGAAAGAGATTATTAGTTGGTGAAATTTAAGATTAGTACAATTCACAATTGTGGAAAACAATTATTACTACTTGATGAAAACAGGACTTGGCCTCAAAACCAAAGCTTCTTTTCCTATAATCCTGTTGAACTTGATGTCAGAAGGTTCAAATATCAAATTCAACCAGGACTGAAATCAAGAAAATGCAATCCTAAACTATATTCTGGATGTGGAAAATACTGGTATATATTTTTGATGTTTAAAAATAATAGCAAAAGTGCATCAAATAAATAGTGTTTGTAATGGAAGGTAAATCATGAAGTCACAGCCATTTTGTAGCAAAAACATTTAAAATGGCTCGGCGCCTGTGGCTCAATTGGCTAAGGTGCCAGCCACATACACCTAAGGTGGCAGGTTCGAATCCCCAGCCCTGGCCCGCCAAACAACAATGATGGCTGCAACCAAAAAATGGCCAGGCATTGTGGCGGGCTCCTGTGGTCTCAGCTACTTGGGAGTCGGAGGCAGGAGACTCACTTGAGCCCAGGAGTTGGAGGTTGCTATGAGCTGTGATGCCATGGCGCTCTACCCAGGGGGATAGCTTGAGGCTCCGTCTCAAAAAAAAAAAAACATTTAATATAGGAGCAGTTTTTTAATGGTTGTAATCAGCACACAGTACTGATTCAAAAGCCAAAGTACAATGACATTCTATTTTATGTCTGACTTTATTTTAATATTATCTTGATTTCAGCATTACTTTATGGGGTCAGAATATAAACAGACACTGCTAAAACAGTTTAATCCACACACAGCCTGCCTCTGTCTATTAACCCTTAATAACGTCTTTCCTCCACCCATGATTTTTAAGATAACTAACATAGTCCAATTTAACTAGAAAGAAGAAAAGAGTCAAAACACAGTATAGACAGGTGTAGTCTCACCAGAGAACTCAGAGTCAGAAGTGCTTGGACATAACTGCCAGGACTAACAAAGGCTTCTTTCATGATTTCAGGCTAAACTCACTTTTAATTTTGTCATCTATCAAATGACAGGAAACCCGCTGTTTACTAAGTCTATAGAAGAAAAAATAGGTTACTAAGTACCAAATGGCATATATGTACTAAGTGTTAGATTTTTATATTTGGAAGTTTCTTCAATCAAAAAATTAGAGTTACAAATGATAGCATTTTAAATTTCATTTACTAGGTCTTCAGAGATATATTATTGCATTGGATAAAGCTGTTTTGGTCTGGAAAGTGGAGCAAAGACTTTATTCTGACAACGCTGATGTTGCCACCAACTGGAAACATCCTTGAAATACATCATGTAATGAGGAAAGAATTTCAAACCGTACATACCACATTATCTGCAGATACTTCATGGTGGTCCTCCTCCTTATGAGCCTTTGCCTCATTTGGAGCAACTTCATTGGATTCTTCTACCAAAATAAAAAAGAATACCATAATTTCATTTTTTATTCCCCAAAACTTTATTGAAAATGCTTTTCCACTTAATTTCTCTACTGTAAAAAGGCATAAATGGCAATTTTACTTCACACATGTTGTGTTGAGCAATTCTGCTTCAAACAATACTAAGAATTCCTAGAATACTAAGGAAGTAAGTGTAGATGGGATGGGGCAAATACAAGGATTGGAACAACTGTGGTTTTTGTAATTGAAAAAAATTCAATATTCTTAACAATGGAGGATTGCAGAAATCATTTAGGACTTATCCCTATAAATAAATACTATGAAACCACTAAAAATGAAGTAGAAAAATAGTTAACAATAATTAAAATATACATGATCTACTTGAAGGTACAAAGAACCAGGTTACACTGATTGCATTTGTTAGGTAAAGTCCCTCTTATCATTGTGTCCAGTCCCCAAAAGGTATGTCACACACTGTGACCCCCACCCTGCTCTCTCCTTCCTCTCTCTGCTCTCTTCTTCCCCCAATGAGCCATTAAAAAAGATTGAGACTTTATATCTTTTGTGTTAACCTGGATGGAAGTGGAACACATTCTTCTTATAAAGTGTCACAAGAATGTGGAAGCAAGAATCCTATGTACTTAAATCTGATATGAAGACAATTAATAACCTAGTATATCTTGTTTTTTGACATTAATTATAGACATAGAACTTTAAATTAAAGAGTTTAGTCATGCAACTATTACTTTAATTTGAAGTTGTAGGAACAGTGAACCCAAGGACATTTTTTACTCCCACACCTCTTTGAAACAAATGAATAGAACTGAAACTGCTAAAAGAAAAGCAGTACTTTTTGTTGGCTTTGCCTTAACCTGCCATTTATTGCATTTTAAAGCATAATCCTTATTTTTGTTTGTATAGTTTTTCTAGGAATTTTTTATGGTTTTTTATTTTAACATCAAATAAATTGTAAGCCCTGATTTAACAATTTATTTTTTACCATTTGTAGACATTTAGAAGCATCTAATCTTATGTAATCAACAACTATATTAAAATATATTAAAAAGACTTCAATTTCAGTTGTTGGGTTTCAGAAATACTGTAGTATGGGTAGTATGATTATTCTATTTCCATATTTCCAAGATGCAGTTAATGGAAATTTCAAAGTAGAAATACATTTAACTACATTTTTACAAATTGGAAGATAATATGGTTAGTATATTTTAAAGGCATGGTATTCATTTAGGCTAGACAATACAATTCACTTAATTATTATAAAAGGACCATATAGTCAAAATTATCATATTAGTATTCTCCATTAACAAAATGAGGAAGAGAATAGTGCAGAAATTGTAGGAAACCATGCCACAAAGGGCTCTTTCAGTGTTTGAAAATGCTTTCATGCCTTTTTCTTACAATTTCTGATGACAATGAAAAGTTCACCATGCAACTGTGAAAAATAAGCCATCCAGGTTAATACAAAAGATGCAAAATCTCCATCTTTTTAGTGGCTGAATAGTATTCCATGGTATACATATACTACAGCTCCATTCCTGGGTTGGTGGGCATTTAGGCTGTTTCCACATTTTGGCAATTGTAAATTGAGCTACAATAAACAGCCTGGTGCAAGTGTCCTTATGGTAAAAGGATTTTTTTTTCTTCTGGGTGGATGCCTAGTAATGGGATTGCAGGATCAAATGGGACCAGCCTTGCATCCCTGGGATGAATCCTACTTTTTAAATGATAAGCTGTAATCTTACGGCTAGGATTTTATTGAGAATTTTTGTATCTATATTCATTAGTGAAATTGGTCTGTAGTTGTACTTTTTAGTTGAATCTTTTCCTGGTTTTGGTATCAAGTTGATGATTGCTTCATAGGACATGTTGGGGAAAATTCCTTCCTCTTCAATTTTTTGGAATAATTTCTGCAGTATGGGTATAAACTGTTCTTTGAAGGTTTGATAGAATTCTGGTGTGAAACCATCTGGACACGGTTATTTTTTGGGGGGGAGATTTTTTCACTGCTTCTTTGTTCTCAGTGCTTGAAACTGGTGTGTTCAGAAGATCTATTCTTGATTAAGTCTAGGGAGAGGGTGCAATTTCAAGTACTGTTCCATTTCCTTCCTTTTTTTCTTAAGAGAAAGAGTCTTGTTGTGTTGCCCAACACAATGAAGTGGTTATTCACAGGTTTAACCACTGTGCACTGCAGCCTCAACTCCCGGCCTCAAGGGATCCTGCTGCCTAAGCATCATGAATAGCTTGGACTACAGGCACTTGCCATGGTGACTGGCTATTTAGTTTTAGTAGTAGCATACTATGTGCCTTCTCTGGTTTCTGAATGTTCTTTCTTTTTTTTTTTTCTTTTTTTCCTTTTTTTTTTTTTTTTTTTTTTTGCAGTTTTGCCTGCAGCTGGGCTTGAACCCGCCACCCCCCTGGGTATATGGGGCTTGTGTCCTACTCCTTGAGCCACAGGTGCTGCCCTCTGAATGTTCTTTCAATGGTTCTTTTAATTTGTTTTTATTGTTTAGGATTCATTGAGGGTATGAAGAATTAGGCTACACTGATTGCATTTGTTAGGTAAAATCTCTCTCTTATAATTGTGTCCTCCCCCTAAGAGAAGTGCCATACACAGTGACCTCCCATCCCCTCTCCCTGTTTTCTGACATCCTATCCCCCACTTTATATTTAATTAACTACTACTTTTGTATTAGAATTGAGTACACTGGATTCTTGCTTCTCCATTCTTGTGGTGCTTTACTAAGAAGAATGTGTTCTAACTCATTCCAAGTTAATACAACAGATATAAAATCTCCATCTTTTTAAATGGCTGAATGGTATTCTATGGTATACATATACCACAGTTTGTTAATCTATTCCTGGACTGGTGGGCATTTAGGTTGTTTCCACATTTGGCAATTGTAAATTGAGCTGTGATAAACAGTCTAGTGCAAATTTCCTTATGATAAAATGTTTTTTCTTCTGGATAGATGTTTAGTAATGAAATTGCAGAATGAAATGGGAGGTCTAATTTGAGTTCTTTGAGGACTCTGCATACTTCCTTCCAAGAAGACTGTATTAGTTTTCAGACCTACCAGCAGTGTAAAAGTTTTCCCTTCTCTCTACATCCATTCCAGCATCTGCAGCTTTGAGACTTTGTGATGTGGGCTATTCTCACTGGGGTTAGGTGATGTCTCAGGTTGATTTTGATTTGCATTTCTTTGATGATCAGGGATGATAAATATCTTTTCAAATGTTTGTTAATGATTTGTCTGTCTTCATCAGAGAAGATTCTGCTCATATCTCTTGCTCAGTGATAGATGCAATTGTTTACTCTTTTTGTTGATTAATTTGAGTTCTCTGTAGATTCTAGTTATGAACCATTTGTCAGATTTATACCCCACAAATATATTTTCCCATTCTAGAGGTTGTCTTTCTGCTTTTATTTGTGTCTTTAGCTGTGCGAATGCTTATCAGATTAACTAAGTCTCATTTGTTAATTTTTGTTGTTTCAATGGCCTCTGAAGTCTTTGTCATAAAATCTTTCCCCTGTCCAACATCTTCAAGAATTGTCCTCATGCTTTCTTCTAAGATTTTTTATCATTTCATGACTTAGATTTAAGTCTTATATCCATTTTGCATCAAATTTTGTAACTAGCAAAAAAATGTGGGTCGTTTCAGTCTTTAACATGTGGTTAGCCAGTTCTTCCAGTAACATTTGGTGAATAGGGATTTTTTTCCCCCAGTGTATGCATTTGTTTGGTTTATCAAATATTAGATGGCATTTAGAGATTTGTTCCATCTCTTTGTTTTCTGTTCTGTTCCATATGTCATGTCTATGTCTCTATTGCTTTGTGCCAATAACATGCTGTTTTTATTACTGTGGACTTGTAATATAGCCTGAAGTCTTGTGGGGTTATGCCTCTAACTTTGTTTTTAATCACTAAGAATAGCCTTAGCTGTACATGTTTTTTCCTGGTTCCATACAAAACAAAGTATTATATTTTACAGTTCTTTGAAATATGTGTTGTCATTTTATTTTTCTCAAGGAAGGTGATTGCATTAAATCTGTGGATTACTTGGGGTAGAACAGACATTTTGACAATGTTGATTCTTCCCAGATGAGAGCCAGATATGTTCTTCCATTTGTTAGTGCCTTCTGCAATTTCTTTTCTTTTCTTTTCTTTTTCTTTTTTTTTTTATTAAATCATAGCTGTGTACATTAATGTAATCATGGGGTACAGTGTGGTGTTTTCATACACAATTTGAAATATTTTCATCAAACTGATTAACATAACCTTCATGTCATTTTCTTAGTTATTATATTAAGAAATTTATATTCTCATATTTCTCTTTGAAAAATTCCTTCACTTGTTTGTTGGGTGTATTCCTAAGAATTTCATTTTCTTTGAAGATACTTAGAAAGAAATTGTATCCTTGATTTGTTTCTCAACTGGCTGTTATTGGTGTATACAAAGGCTACTGATTTGTGGACATTGATTTTATGCCCCGAGATGTTATGTATTTCCTGATCAATTCCAGAAGTTTTGTGGTTGAGTCTCTGGGTTTTTCTAAATATAAGATCAACAAAGAGCGCGAGTTTGACCTCCTCTGCCCCCATGTGGATGAACTTGGTTAGAACTTCCAGCACTATGTTGAATTATTGTGGCAACCATTTCTGTCTGGTTCCAGTTCTAAGTGGAAAGGCTTTCAGCTGGTATATTGTGTCTACACTGTTGTAATGCTCAAGGAAGTTAATGATTTCCTTTTATAGCTCTTCCTTGGCCAAACTGTCATTTGGCATAAGGTTGTTTAGTTTCCATACCTTTGTATGGGGATGAAATTTTTTATGTTAAAAAAATATTAATCACAGGAAATTAACATAAACAATTTACACTGGGTAATGACAGATGTGGCAGAAAATAAAGTTTTTCTGGTTCTTTTTAAAATATTTATCATTATTCTTTTTTTAAGTTCAATACACAAATATCCATTGTATACCATTAATAATTAAATAATTAAAGTTGACAAGAGAATACAAAATATGAAATAAATAGAAATAGTTCTTCAGAAATATATAGTTTCTCTACATGGAAAAATTCTGGTTATTATTAAAAATATAAAAGACACATGTCTGTATGTATTACAAAATTATTACTAATGATTTTTTTTAATTTCTTCAGGTATTCCTTCTCTTATAACTTGAGTTATTGCCTTTCTAGGGATATCAGCATACCACATAGCAAATTCAGTTTGCTCTGGGGGTTCAGAAGGATAGTAACAAACACCTGGCCCACTGCAGGTCACACATATCTAATATTGGGTATTATTATATATGCAAGTACCTTCAGGCTTTCCTGTATATTCATAATAAAAGTAAGCCAATAATACAATTTTGACAATTTGTCTAGTTTGGGTTACATTTTGGATATATTTCCCACAACCTTCATCATGTTTTATACCTTAGATTAAAGAAGGAAGATGAAAAAGTCTAAAGCAAATAATCAGTAATCAGTCCCATGCCGCCGCTGCTCATCCTCAAGTTTCTGCCATGAGTAGACCACTCAGCTCCTGGCATGTGACTGGGGTAAGGCTGTTGTCTTTTTTTTCAAGGTAAGGAGGTTGGGATGCTTTGGGTGTCATTGGACCATCTACTCCCCATCGCTGGCTGGTTTCACACATGAGTGATGTATCCAGGCAGGAATGCCATTCACCTTCACTGTTGTTGGTGTGGACAGGATCACCAAATAGGAGCCTTGTCATCATGGTTTCAGTGGACTCAGGCTCCAATCTTTAATCTACACCTGGTCACCTGGAGAGTGGTGATGGACTGGGGTTGATAAACTAACTGGATATCTATCATTCACCTATTCTGAAAACTTTTTTTCATTATTCTTCCCAGTGAAATTAGTTGGTTAGTAAGTAAGTAAATTTTGTTTCTTTCAGTACTCTCAGGTCCCTAGTAAATTTCTTAAAATGGGAGGAGTCTTGTGATACAGTATTTTATAGGGTGAGCAACCTATTCTATTTTTTTTAAGTTTTTTGAACGAGGTTACATTGATTGTATTTGTCAGGTAAAAGCCCTCTTATATTGGTGTCCCACCCCCAAAAGGTGTGTCACACACCGTGAACCCCCAGCCCCCTCCGTCCTTCCCTCTGTCTACTCTCACCTTTTCCCAGCCCCCACAATGTGTTAGGTCATTAATTGTCCTCATTTTAGAATTGAGTACATAGGTTTCTTGTTTCTTCATTCTTGTAATGCTTTACTAAGAATAATGTGTTCCACTTCCATCCAGGTTAGCACAAAAGGTGTAAAGTTTCCATCTTTTTTAGTGGCTGAATAATATTCCATGGTATACATATACCACAGCTTATTAATCCATTCCTGGGTTGGTGGGCATTCAGGCTGTTTTCACAATTTGGTGATTGTAAACTGAGCTGCAATAAACAGTGTAGTGCAGGTGTCCTTATGGTAAAATGATTTTTTTCTTCTCAGTAGATGTCTAGTAATGGGATTGTAGGATCAAATGGGAAGTCTAGTTTGAATTCTTTGAGGGTTCTCCATACTTCCAGTATCTGCAGTTTTGAGATTTTGTGATGTGGGCCATTATTGCTGGGGTTAGATAATATCTCAGGGTACTTTTAATTTGCATTTCTCTAGTAATTAGGGATAATGATCATTTTTCTTATATTTGTTAGCCATTCATCTGTCTTCTTTAGAGAAGGTTCTGTTCATCTCTCTTGCCCATTGATATATGGGATTGTTAGCTTTTTTCATGTGGATTAATTTGAGTTCTTGGTAGATCCTGGTTATCAAGCTTTTGTCCGATTCAAAGTACGAAAGGAATGAAAATTTCTATTGGAGTTGCATTCTAACTTTACTGCCATGTAATGTGAGAAGATACAAGGTATAATTTTAATTCTTTTCATTTTGTTGAGGTTTGATTTTTGTCCAAGGATATGATATATTTTGCAGAATGTTCCACGAGCTGAAGAGAAGAACATATATTCTTTAGCTTTAGATTGGAGTGTTCTGTGTATGTGTATTAGCCACAGTTGTTTTAGGGTCACATTTAAGTCTTTTGTGTCTTTGTTTAGTTTCTGTTGCAGTGGTTTTCAACCTGTGGGTCGCAACCCATAGGAACTGTATTAAAGGGTTGCGGCATTAGGAAGGTTGAGAACCACTGGTTTAGAGGATCTATCCATCTCTGTAAGAGGAGTGTTAAAGTCCCCTGCTATTATGGTGCTATAGGATATCATATTGCTCAGACTAATTAAACTCTGTGTCATAAATGGGAGCATTTAAGTTGTGTGCATATATAAGAGTCAAAATGTCTTTTTTTTTCTATTGTCTCCTTGACCAATATGAAGCATCCATCTTTGTCCTTCTTGAATTTAGTTGCTTTAAATGCACTTTGTCCTTTGAGGCTAGATGTGTCTCTTACAGGCATCAATTGTATGGTTTGTATTTTTTTATGCATTCAGTCACACTATGCCTCTTCAGTGGGAATTCTAGGCATGATCATTTACTGAGAGAATTGGTAAGTACACTGGATTTCTATTCATCTTATTTTGTAAAAGTACATTGCTTAGTTTAATCTTTTCCATCATTATGGAATCTAGGTTTTATCCTTTAATTTGTGGGTGTGTAGTTTGATGGTCATCCATTGGGATGGTCAATGTGTAGAATAGGTCTAAGTATTTCCTGTAGAACTGGTGTTGTTGTGGGAAACTTCCTCAATATTTTTGCATATAAGTAAAAGATTTGATTTCTCCATCAATTTTAAAGCTTAGCTTATCAGGATAAAGAATTCTGGGCTGAAAATTATTTTGTTTAAATAGATTAGAGGTAGATGACAATTCTCTTCTGGCTTGAAAAGTTTCATTTGAGAAGTTCACAATATCCCTGATGGATTTGCCCCTATAGGTCAATTGTCACTTACTCCTGGCTGTTTGTAGAATTTTCTCTTTCCTCTTGACTTTGGACAGGTTCATAACAATGTGTCTCAGAGAAGTTTTTTTTGAGCTGAGCTGACCTAGGATTCAATATCCCTCTGAAAGGAGTGTGTTGTAATCTTTGGTGATACTTGGGAATTTTTCGGTTCTGATATCCTCTAGTAGGGCTTCCATTGTTCTGGGGTGTTGTTCTTTCCCTTCTAAGATACCTATAACTCATATGTTTAAACACTTCATGATGTCCAATAATTCTCTTAATGAACATTTTTCTTTCTATCTCTTTTTTTTTTCCGTCTATTTAACTGCCTGTGTTAGCTCAAGAGCTTTATCCTCTACTTCTGAGATGCTTTCTTTTGCATTGTCTAATCTGTTACTGATACCTTCTAATGCAAATTTAAGTTCCCTGATTGACTGTTTCAATTCCTTAAACTCCCCTTTATCTTCTCTATAAGATAGATTCCTAAACTCCCCTATATTCTTCTTATAGTTGGTCTCTTATTTGATTCTGTTTTTAGATTTCCTTTTGGTTATTTTCCACTTTCTCTGTAATTTACTTACTTGTTTTATCATCCATACTTTAAATTCCTTTTCTGTCATTTCTCATATTTCCTTATAAGTGGAATCCTCTGCAGTAGCTACCTCATGATCCTTTGGGAGTTGCTCTGGTCTGGTTTTTCATGATGGCAGCAATTTTCCTGCTGTTTCTTCCTCATGAGTGTTTTATTTTTGTCTGTTTACTTGCCCTGCTTTTTCCTTTCCCTTGCTTCCTCTTGGTCTTTCAGTTATCATACCTCTGACGTGAGGTGTCAAAATGTCCTTTTGGTAAAAGACTAAAAGGAAGAGCGAAGAACTTGAAGGATAAATGATTAAAAAAAAAAAGAAGAGAAAAGAGAAAAGAAATAGGGGGATTAAAAGGGACAAAAAGAAGGAGGAACAGAAAGAGAGAGAGAGGAGTAATAGTGGTATACAGTAGGGTAATTTGACCTATATCCACAAATCCCAACCTCTGGGGGCTGGGTGAGTGGGTCCTTGGAGGTCTGGAACTCTTTGCCAGCCTGCACAGATACAAGACGCCACCTTCACAAAATAGAGAAGGAAAAAAAAATGCTGTATCTGAAACCAAACCAAACAAACAAATACCTTAAGGTATAAAATTGGAGGAAAAAATAATAACACGGGCAGAAAAACTAGCAAAAATAAAGCTCTTATTCTTAAAGAGGGAAGTAATGAAAATTTATAATTACATGAAAAAAAGAAGAAAAAATAAAGTGAAAAATCTGGGGGGGGGAAGTTGAATGACTATTTTTAAAATGGGAAAAAAATATATATATATAGTTTTGCTGCATATTGCCTCAGTAATAGCCGATCTTCTGGGATATGAGATACTAATCACAATGCTGATACAGCTGTATAATATGGAGACTGGAAGCTTCTGTCTCACCAAGAAAACCTGGTCCTATCTTCCTTATTTCCTTGCCCTCAATCCCCATGGGGTTGGGAGCCTGAAGCTCTCCTCAGCCCACTTAATAAACACACCTGGATCTTTCCAAACCGTGTCCTTTCACTACTCAGTGGCTTTCCCAGGAAAGCGTGTGTAACTCAAATGTCCTCAGAAGTGGCTGCCCTGTTTATTAGGCATGTCAAGATCCTAAGGGCTGAGCCTGCAAGGCAGCTTTACCACAATGGCTACACCCCACCTGTAGCCCAACAGTGAAATCTTCGTTCCACCTGGTGGTTCAGTCCTTGCCCCTAGATGCTGTTCAAAATCTCCTGCTTGTTCATGCAAGCTCTCCTAAGGTAACTCAACCAAGTGCCCAAGTCCAAAATAAACACACAAACAAACAACAACAACAAAACCACATGCAGACCTTCTCTCTGTAAACTGTCACCAACTATGCCCATATGCAAGTACTTGCTGGTTCTCCACTGCTTCTGTCATCTTCTTGGGGTCCTGAAATCTTCTGCTGCCACCCTGTACCCCTCAAGCGATGATTGTGGGCGGAGCACCACAATGGTGCTTGGAGTCTTTTCTCCCCAATCTCACCTGACACACCTGCCTAAAGAGGCTGTCTCAATTCTGCTATGTTGCTCTTGCCCCTCAATGGCTACTGTTTTCCCCTAGCCCCTAAATTTGGATATAGATCAACAAGCAGCCCTTTTCCATTGTCTTTACTCAGTTTTCAGTGTTTCACTTAACTAAACCTTCTATTTCTGTGGTTAGATGTTTTTGGCCTCTTCATGGGTCACTGCCACTTTTCTTCTCACGTTTTAATACTTCTTCTGAATTCCATACCCATATTATCAACCGTACAGCTCTACGTGTGTGTTGTCCCACCATCTACAATGGGGTGACAGATACCCAATTACTCTTATTCGATTAATTCACATTTTGTACAAGTATCAAAACATTGTACATGGCCTGGAAAAATACACAGCTATTATGTACCCAGAATAATTAAAAATTTAAAAACATGAAATAAATATAAAATTAAATTTATATCCCTACATTTATTATCAATTTAATGTAATATCAACTAGATTTGGGGAAAGAAGATTAGGAAAAGCTATGACTAAACAATTCTAAAGAACCAATGTGCTGCAACAGCTAAGAAGAAAAATCAGGACACCATTAAATATTAAGACTTTTTAAAGGCACAATTACAAATAATCAGATCCATGTACTTTAATAGGAAATCTGGAATTTAATCCTCATGTGTATGTCTGCACATGTATATTTACATATAAGTAGAATTTGATTCACCTGTATGTGCTTTCACATGTATATCTATATATGTACTCTTGCAAATGTGTGCATATATTTGATATAAAACTACATTTAAATTCACTGGAAAAAGGATGGATTTTCAATAAATACTATAGGAACAAGTGAAATGGTTAACCGTTTGTGTGAATAAAATTAGGTATTTTTTCATACATTTTTTTTTGAGACAGAGCCTCACTATGTTGCCCTTGGTAGAGTGCCATGGCATCACAGCTCACAGCACCTCAAACTCTTGGGCTTAAGTGATTCTCTTGCCTCAGCCTCACAAGTAGCTGAGACTATAGGAGTCCACCACAATGCCTTCCTATTTTTTTTTGTTGTAGTTGTCATTGTTGTTCGGCAGGCCCTGGCCAGGTTTGAACCCGCCAGCTCCAGTGTACGTGGCCGGTGCCCTATCAGCTGAGCTACAGGCACTGAGCCTTTTTCCTACACCTTAAAGCAAAATAAATATTATGTGAAATAATGTAAACTTCTAAAAATTAAGCCATAAGGATACCAGAGGCAACTATAAGGATATGGTTACACAACTGTAGTACAAGGAAGGACTTTGTAATCATGACACCAGAATTAGAAGCCAGAAAGGAAAGTATCGGTAGACATGACAACATACCAATTATAAACAAAAATTCTAACATCAGAAAACACCATAAGAAAAATTATAAAGGAAACAATGAACTGGAAAATATAGCTCTACTATCCTAAATAAAAGAAAAAGAAATGGGAAAATGAATGATTCTTCCTCCAATTTTCACTTACAAATGCAAAAGGACTATATATGATTTAATTTATATAAAATGCCCAGAAAAGACAATTTTATATGATCAGAAAGCAGATCAGTGTTTCTGGAGCTGAGATTAGGGGGAGATTGACTGCAAATGAACTCAGTGGAGTTACAAGAGTGATGAAAATCATCTAAAACTAGATTTTAGTGATGGTGATGATTGTACAAATCTACAAAATTTGCTGAAAATCATTGAATTGTATATTTAAAATGGTTAGTTTTTATAATATGTAAATTAAACCTTAATAAAAGTGTTAATAAGAAAGATGTCTAGAAAATAAATGTTTTTATACTTGAATGCAAATGAAAGATACTACTGATAGATGAACGATACTACTGATAGACAAATGGTGTACCTCAATGGTATTATTTTAATTTTCATTTAGGGAAACACTCAGAAAGATTATAAAGATGATCCAGTTTAATTAAGTTTTGCAGATAAAAAAACTAAAGCTCAATGAATTAAAATGCTTTGCTCAAAGTCACAAAAGCAGCAAATGCAAAAGCTAGAAGTTGTATCCAGGTTTTCTGGATACTAACCTGGTGTTCATAATATTACATACGTTCTATCATTACAATGTATTTATAATGCTCTAACATAAATTGACTACAATTTCAATAAAATAAAAATAATCATTTAGTTGATTCTAATGTATTAGTTGTTGTATCCAATATTTCTAAATGTGGGAGATTATTGTGGTAGATTAACATTCCTTGTGATGACTTGATGTGTCAGACTGTGTAAGTGGAGGCATTAAAAATGTTTTAGGGGGAAATTTCCTTCTACTATTCCTTTGGCATTTCTCCTTCTTGACTTTTTTGTCCTCCTATTCTGCAATTCTGCAACATCTACCATAATTAGTTTGGAGTTTATGGAACTATTTTCTATATCTCTTTATTTTCTGTCTTTTGAAGTATATGATGAAAGATTGCTTAATTTTTAACCTTTCTACTTTCTAATACAGTCATTAGTTGTTTCATTCTTCTACTTATAATTTATATATTTATATCTTTATGCTTTAAAGTTTATGTTTATAATTAAAAGATGCTCAAGTAGTTTTTTTAATATGAAATTCTTCTCATTTGTGAGTATATTGTCTTCTCTTATACCTGTGAAGATAATTATGACATTTAAAAAGGCTTTTTGGTGCCCTATTAACTCTGTTTACTCAGGTTTCTTGACTTTGAGTTTATTCACTCTTTCAAGATGCTACTTTTCTTAAATATCTGGTGATTCTTGTGTTTTGTCTTTGCACCTGAGGCTCCTTGTTGTCATTTCTGTGACTACTACTACAATCAATACATATATTGTTGTCATTTCTGTGACTACTACTACTATCAATACATATATTGATTTCCATGAATATAGATTTATAATAATTTTATTTTTATTTTTCAAATCCTGAAGAAGAATAAAAAATTAAGTTATCAACCAAAAAATATATATTTACTTTCAAATGCTTGGCTTAATATTTTAAAGACTAAATTTGAATTGCAGTGAGCTGAAAAGCAAGTAAAAAAAGCATCAAATTTACAAAGGCTGTTATTAGGAGGGTCAGCGCATAAAGTACCTTGAGAACTTCCTTCAGACAAAGAGATGGATACTTCATCATTTCTGTCATTATCCTCTCCTACTTCTGGCCTAGCTTCCTCTCCTCGTGTGAGTGCAGACAGCGAACCAGCCTGGGGCTGCTCAGAGAAATCAGCAGGACCTCCTCTTGGAGGTGGAACTTCAATCCCCATCAAACGATATTTCCTTCTTCGATTCCCAATCCATGTCTTTATAGGAGAAATACAAGAGGAAGTTTTGTAAACATAGAAAACTTAGTAGTTCTGGCTATTAAAATAATGAACAGATACTACATAAAATATGATGAAAAAGAATAGATAGATATATTGAATAATAAAATTTTATGTCAATAAGCAAAAAAAAATTATGTTTTGAGAATTCTTAAAATATATTTAGTTCATAATTGTCATACACATAATTGTACACATTTATGGGGTACAGTGTGAGGTTTTAACAATCACAGTGTATAATAGTCAAATGAAGGTAGTTAGCATCTCAATCATATCAAACCTTTACAGTTTAATAATTATGATTTACTTTAAGATATTTTATTAGTAGAAAAGGGTTTATGTAAATATTCAGACATTCTGTAGTCTTACAGGTCATTTTTGTTTCTGTTTTCATTTTGTTTTTAGAGAAAACAATTTGCCAAATATGGGGAAAAAAATGAACTGGTATATTTAACAAAGGATGTAAAAGATCTATACAAAGAGAACTATGAAATACTGAGAAAAGAAATAACATAAAATTTAACGTATGGAAGAATATATCATGCTCGTGGCTGGGAATAATCAACATTGTTAAAATGTCTGTACTATACAAAGAAATCTACAAATTTGGTGAAATCCTTATTAAAATACCAATATCATACGTTGAAGATCTTGAAAAACTGTTCTATGCTTACATAGAACCAGAAAAATACTTCTATGAAAATAAACAAATCTGGAGACATCATGTACCAGATTTCAGGTTATACTACAATTCCATAGTGATGAAAAAAACCCACGGTATTGGTATAAAAGTGGAGACATAGAACTATGGATCTGAACAGGGAGCCTAGATATTATATCACTATCTTATTTTTAATAAAGCAAACAAAAGTATACACTGAGGAAAAGAATCTTTGTTTAATAAAGGGTGCTAGGAGAACTGGTTAGCGACATATAAAACACTGAAACTGGAGCCTTACCTCTCACTACTTACAAAAATTAATTCACCATGAACAAAGATTTAAATCTAAGTCATGGAATTATAAAAAACTTAGAAGAAAATGTGGGAAAATCTCTGAATCTCATCAGCCTAGATAAGAATTTATTTAAAATGGCTCAGCACCTGTGGCTCAATCGGCTAAGGCGCCAGCCACATACACCTAAGGTGGCGGGCTCGAATCCCCAGCCTGGGCCTGCCAAACAACAATGATGGCTGCAACCAAAAAATGGCCGGGCGTTGTGGCAGGCACCTGTGGTCGAAGCTACTTGGGAGGTGGAGGCAGGAGACTCGCTTGAGCCCAGGAGTTGGAGGTTGCTATGAGCTGTGATGCCATGGCACTCTACCCAGGGGGATAGCTTGAGGCTCGGTCTCAAAAAAAAAAAAAAAGAATTTATTTAAAAGATTCCATTGGCAATCACAACAACAAACAAATAAATGGAACTTGATCAAGTTAAAAACTTTCTGCCCAACTGAGGATACAATCATCATAGAGACAATCTTCAGAGTGGGAGAAGATATTTCCATTCTACAAATCTAACAAAAGGGTAATAACTAGAATCTACAGTGAACTGACATAAATCAACAGGAAAGTTGGAAACAATCCCATTAAAAACTGGATAAGAGACACAAACAGAACATTTCCTTATGAATAGTCAACAAATACATGAAAAAATGTTCATCTTCTCTAATTATCAAAGAAATATAAATCAAAATAACTTTGAGCTATTGCCAAACCACAGTGAGGATGGCCCACATCAAAATATCCCAAAGTAACAGAGTCTGGTATGGACGTGAAGAAAAACTCACGTGGTGTTAGTGGACTAGTATAACCTTTACAGAAAGAAAGGCGATTTCTCAAAGAACTAAAAGTAGACCTTCCATTTGATGCTGCAACCCCATTACTAGGCATCTACCCAAAGGAAATAAAAGTCATTTTATGACAAGGAAATTTGCATTCAAATAGTTATACCAGTTCAATTAACAGTCACAAATATATGGAAATGAACCAAATGCCCTTCAAACTATGATTGGATTAAAAAATGGTGGTGTATGTATGCGATGGAATACTATTCAGTCATTAAAAGATGGTCATTTTGTATCTTTTGTAACAACTTGGAAGCATTTGGAGAACCATTTCCTAAGCAAAGTACCACAAGAATGGAAAAAACAAACATCACATGTACTAAATCAATAATAAATTGAAATTAATAGATTAACAGCTATAGTCCTACATGAGAGAAAAACACAATTAAATTCATATGAAAGCTATAACCCAATTATAGCCCAAGAATATGGGGAAAGGGGAGAGGGAGCGGAGGGTAGTGGGGAGGATGAGTGGAGGAAGGGTGTTTGGTGGGACCACACCTATGGTTCATCTTACAAGGGTACGTGTGAATCTTTCTAAATGTAGAATATAAATGTCTTAACACAATAACTAAGAGGATGCCATGAAGGCTATGTTAACCAGTTTGATGAAAATATTTCAAATTGTATATAAAACCAACACACTGTACCCCATGACTGCATTAATGTGCACAGCTATGATTTAATAAAAAAAAATCAAGTTGGAGGTCAGGGAAAGGGGTTTGGCAAGTTCCCCCCCCCCAAGTAGTGCAATGCACAGGTATATAATACCCTTCCAAGGTGTAGGACACAGCTACAACTAGGACTTTACAAATACAAACAGTGTAACCTAATAATATGTACCCTCATATTAATCTGAAATTTAAAAAGAAAGAAAAGTGAATTGGTTCTTCTTCAAATGTACCTAGGCATATAGGCATAACTGTAATTCATATCCCATTTCCAATCTTTCTCCTTCTACGTAAAAATGTGCTCTGTATTAACTTTGGTTCTATATGGTTACCTGCCTATTTAAAGCATTCTGAAATTTCATTTTATTAGATTTAGAATCAATTTAATTTTTTTAATGTTGAAATAATTTTAGAGTCTCTGGAAGTTTCAAAGACAAGTCTTGTATATTCTTCCTTCAATTTTATCCAACTTACATCTTATATCAAAAGCAAGAAATTGATATTGCACAATGTATGTGTACAGTTCTACATCCCTTTCCGCTACTTGACTGGTTCCTTCCTGCGCTAATAAGACCAGGACCATAGGAGCCCGATGGGTTGCGATACCTTTAACACATTATTTCTCTTCCCTTCTGTTCTGCTATCCCTGACCCCAGCAATCACTAATATGTTTCCTACTTCTATAACTGTGACTTTGAGAATACTGTATAAGTAGAATCAAAGCATATGGCTTTTTTAAATCCGATTTTTTCTTTCACATAATTCCCCAGGGATTCACTCAACTTGGGTGTGTCAATAGTCCATTCCTAAGCAGCATTCCATGACATGTATGTACCATATTTTTTAGCCATTAACCTGACTAAGGACACTTGTGTTGTTTCCAATTCTGGACTATTATATGTCAAGCTGTTATGAAGAGTAGTATGTAAGTATTTGTGCAGATGTAAGTTTTCATTTCTCTAGGATAAATGTATAATAATGCAATTTATAGAACATGTTATTATAATTTTTTTAAACTGCCAAAGGAATTGGTAAAGGAGCTGTTCGACTTTATATTCCTATCAGCAATGTATGGAAGATTCAGTTTGTTAGTATTCTTTCCACAATTTATTATTGTGTGTGTATTAATTTTAGCTGTTTTCATAGGTATGCAAAGTAATAGCTCATTGAGTTCTTAATTTAATTTTCCTGATGGCTAGTGATATTGAACATCATTCTATGTGCCTATTTGTGGTCTGTATAACCTCTTCAGGGAAATTTCTCTTCATTTTCTTATTAAATGTTTGTTTCTATTAAATGTTGAGTATTGAGTGTTCTTTATATAGTCTAGGTATGATTCTTTTGTCAGATATGTGGCTTGAAAACCTTTTCTCCAAGTCTTTACATTTATTTTGTTGTATTTTTAATTGAATGAAACAAATTTAAAATATAATACCATTTTTAATTACTAAAATAATCAAATACTAACAAAGCATGTATACTATGTACATGCTGAAAGCTACAAAACACCAATGAAAGGAAGTACTTTTAAATAAATGGAGAGACATTCTGTATTCATGGATTGGAAAACTCAATATAGTAAAAATGTAAATTCCTCTGAATTTTATTATGATACCTTTTGTTGTATACCCATTAGAATTTCTCCTTAGATCTGGTTGTCCTAATTTGTAGTCCCACCAAAAGTGTATAAGCATTCTTTTCTCTCTCGAATAACAAAATGTGGTATATATATATACTGTGTAATGCTACTTGGCTATAAAAAAGGATGAATTAATGCATTTTAAAGCAATTTGGAAGGAACTGGAGATCATTATACTATGCAAAGTATTTTCATAATGGAAAAAACAAATACTACATGTATGCTCTAAAAAACTGGAATTACTGATAGCCACAGAAGTGCATAGAAGGGAGTATAAGTCATTGGAAATCAAGCAAGAGAGAGAGTAGATAAGCACGGGGCAAAAGCCCACTTAATGGGTACAGGTGATGAGCACATTTACAGCCCTGAGTCAAGCCATGTAATGAAACATTTGTACTCCTTTAATATTTTGTTAAAAAAATGAAAAAAAATAAATTTGCAAATGTTTGTTTTTTTAATTTGTAACATTAGATAATTTAAATTTAATGTAATTATTATTATGCTAGTACTTATCATTTTATTTTTGCCTTCCATTTCTTCCTTGTGTTTTTTTTTTCATTTTTTCCTGCATTCCTATGAGTTATTTGAACATATTTAGAGCTTTAAACACCCCTACTTTAAAAATATTTATTTTAACACATTTCATACAATACATGGGCAAGTTATTTTAATCACTCTGGGCCTTGAATTCCTTATATGCAAAATCAGAGAAATACTTTCCAAATGCTTTGCTTTCTGGGTAATAAATGTTCCTCCAGGATCTTCCTAAATCTGAAAATAGTACTGTATCTTTTCAACTAGAACTTCTGTGTATTGACAGCACAAGCATAATGGCTATTAAAGATGAACACTTTGAAGCCCTATACACTTCTAAGTAAATTTGTATTAAAACATTATAAAACTATATTCCAAACTTTTAAATGTATATTATTATTTTTTAATCTGAATATGCTATGGCTATGTAGAGAGGGTATTCATTTCTCTTAGATATTAATTCCATAAATATTGCACATCTACTGTATGCCAAGCACTGTTCTGGTACCAGGAATACAATGGTAAACATAACAGGCATGGTCTATAGCTTCATAGAGATTAAATTTAAAATCTAGTGGAGGTATAGACAACAAGCAAATGTACAAGAAAATATAGTTATAAATTTTGACTGAGCATTATAAAAAGAAAAAAAAACAGCTAAAATATTTAGTCTCAATTAAATAGCATAGTGAAGTCTTTCCTAATTTACCTGATTGTAAGAATTTGGGGGGTAAGAGAAAAAAAATACAAGTTTGCAGATCCTTTCTTGCAAATCCTGATTCAGTAGGTCTAGACAAGGGTGATCTGTATTTGTAAGACATGCCGAAGGGTAGTGCCTGTGGCTCAAAGGATTAGGGCGCTAGCCCCATATGCCTGAGGTGGTGGGTTCAAACCTGACCCTGGCCACAAAGGGCAATAAATAAATAAATAAAATAAAATAAAATAAAATAATAAAAATAAGACATGCCCAAGTTATTTCTTAAGACAACACATATACTAGTGAGGTAAAACTGGAAATAATGTTAGACAGAGAATATAGAAACGTGGCCTCTAGCCACAGACTGACTGTGTGATCCTGGGTTAGCCATTTTCCAACATGACCTCATTTATTTATGTACACACATACATATCTACATATATACACATACATACACACATATATTCACATATAAATATACACACACTTTATATATATACATATATAAATATATATGAGGTCTGTCCAGAAATAATCCAGCCATGTAAAATGAAAAATAGAAACCTACATGGATTGATATTTTCTGGACATCCCTTTTATATATACACATGGTAAAAACATTGAACTCAAGTTCAGGTTGCCCCCCAGTTTTGAATCAATGTCTATAATAATAGATATTGGCTTGCTATATAATTGAAAAACGCTGTTCTATATAAAGACATTTCAAATCTAGCCATGTTCCTTTGAAAATAAATATAATATAAAATGTAAAAATATGTATCTATTTTTTGAAAGTTTATTGAATTCTTGCAAAATGTGTTTGAAGTAGTCAAACACGTGTTGTTCATACAAATATTTGACCACACAAGAGTATGTTTTGGTGTACTTCCACTATAACTCAAACATAGATGGAAAGCACAGACATTAAATTGAATTATAGTAAGACAGGGAATGAAACTAACTATTACTGAGTTACAGTGGTTCAAGGGTATTGTCCATATATGATATCTCAAAACAGCCCTCTTATATATTATCATATAAACTGATAAGTGAAGCTTGGACACAACAAAAAGTTTGGCCATGCATGCTGAGTTGCAATTTCCTTGGGAGAGCTGTGCCCCACCTATGACACCTAGAAAATTCTGACACATAACAAGTGTTCAGTTTAGCTTTGCTAAATGAGTAAGTCAGTAAATAACAGACACTAATCTGGGAATAGCATTTCAAAATAAAGAAACACATATACATAGTTGTTAATAATCAATAACATCAAAGAAAAATATACCAAGTTTTCTTTAAAACTCTTAGAAATAAGTCATAACAAGGAAAATTAATCTAAGAATTCCAAATCATAACAAAAATAATGGTTAACTAGACATCCTGAGCTGAAGCTTATTTTGACGATCTGTTACATAAAAATATCTAAATTGTTTCACCTAAAATCTCAAGAATATATTTATGTGGCAAACATAGTCTTCTTCAGAGTAATTTACCAAATGTTGCAGAAGAGGTCCATTTATAAAATACTACCTCTTCAATTTTCTCTCTGCTATGAATCTTCTGTAATGTTGGAAAGCCACTAGAAACAAAAGGAGAATAAGCATTTCCCTATTCTTTCATCTAGTAGGAGTTTTAACTAATCTGAAGTAAGAAGAAAATGGTATCAATTCTTTTTCTATATATTAGGAATTTGTATAGGGATAAAAGACTCTAAAAATAGTAATAGCTAACTGTGAGTCCTAACAGTACACATTAGTGGCTTTGGTTAGTTTTACAGTAATTATGCCTAAAATCCCTTGATATCAGAGAGAATCCTATCAGAGGAAACCTGTGGATGTATTTTGGTCTGGGAGTATATGTGTTTAAAGAGATTATGTCCCTGTCTCCTCTCTCTTGCAGTATGGGAGTCTCAAGGAAGCTTTACCTGAAGTTATTGTCATGATACAAAGTTCTGATTGGTTTAAGTGAGAGATTGTATACAAAATAATGAAAAATTCAGTAGATAAGGTGTCAGATAAATTTGAAGATGTCTTACTAAAAGTAGAGCAAAAGGAAAAACGGACTAAAAGTGGAAATCTCAGAGATATAGTTGTATTCCAGGTGCAGAGGATAATCCCTCTATATTGGAGCAGATCAAAAGATTTCAGGACAGATTTCGTTAAGAAGATGAAATTGTTACAGGACAAAATGTGTATGAATTTATTGAGACGAGATATATACAACTTGGAAATTGTTTGAGGATAAATTAGTAATGAGTACCTAGAAAAATCAAGCAAATATAAATTTCAAAAACAAAAAATGAGTAAATTATGAATTCCATGGAAACGCTAAACCGAAAAGGAAAAAAAATGATATTGTACTACAAAATTCAAATGTGTAAAGCATTTACACAATCACAATAATGTTAACATTGAATGTCAAACTAATCAAGAAAGAGAGGAAGTATGCATATAAATGAAAGAATCAATGAAGAGATATTGAAAGAAATATTTTAAAGCTTTGCAATTCACAGGAAAAATAAATAGTACACCCCTAGAACTGAAAATTCAAGAATTAGCAATATAAACAAACATGAGAAAGACTGCTAGCTAATCCTCCTATATGTCCTTACCTTCCTCCAGAATAATAGAAGGTTTATTTGGACACATAGCTGCCCAGAGTAAAACTATATTTGCAACTTCTCTTAAAGTTTGGTATGACCAAATGACTTTTAAGAGGACATAAGTGAATGTGTCTTATGACAGTTTCTAGGAAATACCCTATTGAAATCTAGCAGGTACACAAGTTTTGCCCCTCCTTCCCCATCTCTTCTTCCCCATATGCTGCTTTGCCTATATATCCAATTATTTCGAACATTGAGGACAAGGGTTTTATTATAGGGATGGCAGAATGTAAATTTGAGTTCACCAGGGACTCTGATGATTTTGTAGTACAGAAATCACATATTCTTCTTAGTAAAGTGAATCCAGTACAGAATCACCCACACTTTCATATGAAAGATAAGACACAACTATAACCCAGAATGAAGGAGAAGGAAAGAAGAGGGGGACCGGAGGGGGAAGCCAGGTTGAGGGAGAGTAGTTGGTGGGACCTCACCTATTGTGCATAATGCAAGGGTACATGTCAAATCTATTAAGAGTACAGTATAAATGTCTTAACACACCAAATACTTAAATGAGGTGAGGGCTATGTTAATCAGTTTGATGTAAGCATTCCAAATTGTATATAAAATCAGCACATTGTACCCCATAAATGCATTAATGTACACAGTTATGATTTAATAAAAAAAAGTAGGGAAAAAGAAAGAAATCACATGCCCTCTATAAACTGCACACCTGTGGACTTAGACATAGATTTGAAACATCTTGTCAGAGTCATTATTACTTTTGAATATTTCTGATTCTGACAGCTAAACCTAATTCTAATTAATGCAGTAAATCATTTACAGAGGAAGGTAGATACCAAAGAATCATCTAAAAGAGTAGAGCGTTTGCTCTGGCCACTGGAAAATAATAGGAGAAGAGGAGTGAGGAATGTTGGTTTTGTAGCAAGTTCCACAAAACTTGATTTCTTAAGCTATGTACATTTATAGCTTTAATTTTAAAAATTAATAATGATGGATTAGGAGCAAGATGGCAGCTAAGTAACAGCTTCCTTGCAATGGGGCATGGTGAGTCCAGGGAGAGAAGACTTCAGGCATCTCTGGCTGGTGGGATCTGCCCAGAAACATCCTTTTGGAGACAAAGGGAGTCAGCAAGGGACTTCTGGACCCCATAAGGAGAAAAAAGCAGTGGAACTAGCAAGTGTCTGCGTGTGTTCACTTAGTCTAATCCCACCAAGAGCTGTAAGTTCATCAGCAGTGAGATTGCAAACTAGAAAGGCCTTACCTGTGAGCTGTTCAGGTTTTTTCTTTTTTTGGACTTGGCACTCAGTTGAACTACCTTGAGAGAACTTGGGCAAGAGAGTGGAGGACTTTAAGCATTGTCTAGGGCCCCATACTGAGCTGATGAGCCAGATGAAGCTAATAGTGTTTGGCTGTGGGCTACAGGAAGCCATTGCAGGAGAACTGTCCCAGCAAGCTCCACCCTTAGGGTCTCAGAGTAATAATCAGGCAGAAGACTGTGGGTGAATAATCTAGTGACTGAACAACCTAAAGGTGGGGACTGAGACTACTTACAGGCTTGGCCCTCAGGGGCATAGTGTAAGATCAGTTTTGGCACACTGGGTAAGTGGATTGCCACTTCAGGAGCGATTCAAGCTACAAGTGCTTTACTGGGAAAGCTTCTGCTTAGGCCAAGTTGGCAGTTTAAAGTTCCTTTTAAGTGGTCTGAGGTGAGATTTAGGCCCTATACCCTCCATGGTTTGAGAAATCAGTAGAGGCCTTGCCTCCAGTCTTCATCTTATACTGCTGTATCAGAACTGTGATTATCATCTCAAACCCCAGATCACCTGTTGCCCTGACAATATTCATTAAGATATATATACTGTTTGGGGTTTTTGTTTGTTTTGTTGTTATTGTTGTTGTTTGTTTGGTTGGTTGGTCCTTGGGTTTTTTTTGTTGTTGTTGTTGTTTGTTTGTTTTTGTTTAATTTTAACATTTTCCCTATAGATTTTTCTTTTCTTTCTTCATTTTTCTAGTTTAAATATAATTTTCCATTGTTGCCTTTTTTTAACAATTAGAACTTCATTTCTGATAGTGTTTCTACTCCTATTATTTGATTCTTTGCCCAATTTTATCCTGAAAAGTTTTCTGTTTGCTTGTTTTGGTTTGATTTATAGAATTTTGGTCTTTCATATCTACTTGGTGGAGATAGGGTACTGTGTCCAATCAAGATAGCAAAGAACTGCTGACCTCAAGGGGACAACCCAACCCAGCACACTCAGAGGTGGGGGGTTTTTAGGGTTGGGTCAAAGTACCCTTCTGTACACCTATATTGCTCCTGTCTCCCTCTTTCTGGGCCTCTCTTCTTTTTGTTACTATTCCCTTTTACCCACCCCCTCTCCATTCTCTTTTTTATCTCCTTTTCTTTTTCTTTCTCTTTTCTCTTCCTGCTCTTCAATCTTCTCATCCT
>CAUYQV010066608.1:0-31375 GCA_963574575.1 Galagoides demidoff
AAAAAAAAAGACATATTGTAGAGGGAGAAGGGAGGGGGGAATGGGTGGAGGGAGGGGGATTGGAGGGATCACTTCTGAGGTTTATCTTACAGGGGTACAAGTGAATCTTTCTAAGAGTAGAATGTGAACGTTTTAAAACAACAACTGAGAAAATGAAATGAAGGCTGTGTTGACCAGTTTGATGGAATTATTTCGGATTGCATGTGAAAACCCCACACTGTACCCCAGAAGTGCATTAATGTTCATAGTTACCATTCAATAAAAAAAAAAAGAAGGAGGGAGGGCATGAAGCAGGATCTCTCACCTAGTGTGCACATTGTGAGGGTGTATAACACACCCTTTGGGTGAGAGGCTCTTCTATAAATGGAACTTTATTCTGGAAGTGAGAACAATGTACCCTCATATTAATTTGAATAAAGTTTAAAAAAAGAAAGAAAAGGTCAAACTATTGCTCTTTGCTGATGATGTGATTGATCTTTTATTTAGAAAATCCCAAAGAGTCTTCCAAAAGACCTCTGGAATTGAGAAATAAATTCAGCAAAGTCTCAAGTTACTAAATCAATGTACACAAGTCGGTAACTTTACTATACAACAACAGTCAAGCTGAAAATCAAAGACTCAAAAACCTTCACAGTAACAACAAAGAAAATAAAATACCTAGGAATATATTTAGCCAAGGAGGTAAGAGACCCTTACATGGTGAACAATCAGACACTGAGGAAGAAACTGTAGAGAATGTTAACAAACAGGAAAAAAAAATCATGCTCATGGATCAGCAGAATCAACATTGTTAAAATGTCTATACTACCCAAAGTCATGTACATATACAATCCCATTAAATAACAATGTCATTTTTCACAGATCTAGAAAAAATAATTCTATGGTTCATAGGGAACCAGAAAACAGTCTAAATAGCCAAAGCAACTTTTAAAAAAATGAACAAATTGGGAGACATCATTTTACCAGGTGTCAAGCTATACTACAAGGATATACAGCATGGTACTAGCACAAAAACAGCGAAATAGACCAGTGGATCAGAACAGAGAACCCAGATATAAACCATCCTCATAGTGCCATCTCATCTTTGACAACAAACACTGGGGGAAAGAATCCTTATTCAATGAATGATACGGGGAAAATTGGATAGCCACATGTAGAAAATTAAAACAGGATTCTTATCTCTCACCACTCACAAAAATTAATTCAAGATAGGTAAAAGACTTAAACCTAAGGCATGAAACTATAAGAATTCTAGAAGAAAATGTTGGGAAAACTCTTACAGATATTGTCCTAGGCAAAGAATTTATGAAGAGGACCCCAAAGGCAATCACAGCAACAACAAAAATTAATAAATGGGACTTTATTAAATTAAAAAGCTTCTGCACAGCCAAGGAAACAATCAGTAGAATGAACAGACATCCTACAGAAAGGGAGAAAGTATTTGCAAGCTATCTATCTGATAAATGGCTGAAACCAGAATCTACAAATAACTCAAGCATATCAGCAAAAAACGAAAATAAAATAAACAATCACATAATAAAGTATAGAAACAACATGAACAGAAGCTTTTTAAAAGAAGATAGGCAAAAGGCCAGCAGACATAGGAAGAATTGCTCAATGTCTATAACAATCAGGGAAATGCAAATCAAAACTACAATGAAATATCATCTAACCCCAATGAGAATAGCTTTTATCAAAAAATACCAAACAACAGATGCAGGCATGAACGTAGAGAGAAGGAACACTTATACACTGTTGGTGGGATGCAGACTAGCATGATCTTTGTGGAAAGTAGTCAGAGATAACTCAAAGAACTGAAGGTAGACCTACCATTTGATCCAAGAATCCCCACTATTGGGTACTTACTCAAAGGAAAATAAACTATTTTATCAAAAAGACATGTGCACAATTAATAATCACAAAGATGTGTAATCAACCCAAGTGCCCATCAATATACATGGCCTGCCAAACAATAACTACAACAACAAACAGAAGGTAAGGAAGGAAGGATGAATGTAGGGAGTGACGGAGGGGGGGGAGAGAGAGAGAGACAGACAGACAGACAGACAGCAGGGCACTGTGGGGGGCACCTGTAGTCCCAGCTACTTGTGAGGCTGAGGCAAGAGAATTGCTTAGGCCCAAGAGTTGGAGGTTGCTGTGAGCTGTGATGCCACTGCACTCAACCGAGGGTGACATAATCTGTCTCAAAAAAAAAAAAAAAATACATGAGTATATTGATAGAATATGGTACATGTATACCATGTAGTACTACCCAGCCATAAAACAAAAATGGATAGAACTGGAGACCATTTGCAAGAATGGAAAAGTAAACACCATGTTCTCACTATTAAATTGGAACTAATGGATCAACACTCATGCACCTACAGAAGGAGAATTCAACAGAAATCAAGCAGGTGGGGGAAGGAAGGAATGGGTCCTACCACACCTGGATGCACCCTATCTGGATGAGTGCCTTGACTCAAACTGTACAAAAGCAGCTCATGTAGCCAAAACATTTATACCCCCATAATATTCTGAAATTTAAAAAAAGAAAAAATATTATTACTACTAATGTACGAAACTTTTGGACTCACTTTTTCTTCTCATTTTGAATGTTTTCTCAGTGAACTCTAGCTTTCTATATAATTGCCTGATTCACATAAGAAACTCAAAATTATTTTTCTGCATTCTTCTGTGGAATGTATGGATTCCACAGAAGATCCTTGTATGTAAAGATCAAAACCTTTTCTTCCTTATCTTACTATTTTTATACCCTCCCTACTTTGTTCTCTTGCTGTTTTCTATTACATTCCTTGACCTTTGAATCTCATTTTAATTCTAAAGCTTTGTTTCTAAGCCCAGAGTCCTGACTTATACCTCAACGATTCTATTTCGTGTTTTTTTTTTTCCTTTCTTCCTCTTACACTACCTTTGGGAGAAATAAAAAATACACTTTGTCATATTAAATGAATATGATGTCTATTTGAAAGTTTTTAAAAAACAAAGAGTTTTAAATTCTTTCTTAAAATGCCTAAATGCACCACTTGGGACAGCATTTGCAATGCTTTGATATTCTGTGTATACCTCCTTAGCACATGTAAATAGTTGTTTTATAAAAAACTAGAGTTATCTGCAAGAAACCCAGCAGGAAAATCCACAAGGGGAGTTTAGTCCTGAGGCCGCTGGAGGAGGACTCAGGCCCCAGCGCACCCAAGGAGGCCTAGCACCCCCACTCTGGGCCCCCTCCATCCTGGCCAGCATCAGGCAGCCACCGCAGCCGAGGAGCCCCAGACCAGCCCTGGAGAAGCTCAGGAAGGCGCAGTGGAGCCGCGTCTGTGCCCGAGACCTCATCTCATAGGCCCTCTGTGCTCTGCCTCTGATGGTGTGGAACGTGCTGCAACACACGACCAAGCCTGGAGTTGAGAGCGCCACGGGCAGGCAGTCCAGGGCAGGGTGGCACAACGTGAGGCCCTTCTGGGACTTAAACTTCTGATCCCTCGCCCTGTCGGGACAGCTCTGGGGGCCTTTCCACACCCTTCAGCATTGAACCCCTGAGGAACAGCCAGCTTTCCCTGCTCACCCCGCTTCCTCTCTTCCCTTCCCTACCCTCCCAGTGGGATCCCACCAGCGGCTCCGGATCGCAGCCCTGATGTCCACCTGAGTCTGCTGCCACGGCTGGTCCCTTCCCACAGCACGACAGCGGCTACCCTGGCTCAGGCCCCTCCAACATTTTAACAGATCTTGGTATATTCTGTCAACAAAGAAAAAAATGGTATCTGGTTTTATTTTGCCTTTCTTTGGTTGCTACTGAAGGGGAATTTTATTTCACTCACTTACTGGGCCTTTCCACTTACCGTTCAGGGCTGCTGTGTAAATCCCGTTATTTTCACTTGCCCATTTTCCAAGGCAGTGATCACCTTCCTCCTACTGCCTGGTAAGAACTTCCTAGATGAATATTAATGCTTTGCTGTACACTGCAATTATCTTCCCAGATGTCTCGTTTATTTTCTAATTTACAATATTTGAAATAAGCTGAAGTTTTCCTTTGTTTTCAATCAACTCTCCCAGCCTTCCTTGTGATGTGTGTTTTAACATCATATAAAGAAAGCCCTTCCTTGGTCCAGCACTGTATAACTATTCCTGGGGGGAGAGATGTTTATAAGTATCTCAAAGAACATGAAATTGTATACGTAAGTTTAAAAAGCTGTTACCCTCTTATTTGTTCTGTTAGTGTTAGAAAACCCTTATTTGGTCAAGGTAGAAAATAAAAACCAACCACTGCCAAATTTCAGAAGATTCTGTGTCTCTCTCCCTCAGACTCCAAAATCCCCGTCATTTTCAGCAATCTTCTCCAGGACTACCTTGGCCTGTGTTGTCTTTGAAAATGTCTTTCTAGGGTCCAGGACTAGCTACGTAATTTGTGGTCTCCAGTGCAAAAGGAAAATGTGGGGCTTCTTGTTAAAAGCCATTGGGAATGCAAAGATAACAACCACAGAGCCTCAGACCACGCTGGGGTCACATAGACGCCGCGCTCCGAGGTGGGGCTGGGAGCGTAGAGGCCACGCCTTCCAGAGCGACTCTTCTGACTGATAGATTAATCAGGCCAGTTCAAAATACCTTTCCGAAGAGTTACTAAAAAGATGTGATTGAATTCTTTTTTACTATATTAGTTGAAACTATTACGATGGGGGGAAAGTAAGATTATCAGGCTGAAAGTTCTGCAAACTACTTGGGGATAATATTTGAAGTCGAGATCCATCATCTTTGAAGATCCCAAAGATGTGATTCCACAATAAGATAATAACTGTTGGTAACAGCCATTAGCCAAGATCACAGCTAAAGCCCATTTTACAGATGGGGAACTTGTGTCTTGGGAGAGAGGAAAGTTCTCCAGTTAACAGCAGACCAGGGCTTGGGCTCAGATTAAGGTCTGAATCTAGAGCCTCACTTTTTGCCTCCACACTGTTCTTGGTTCTGCCTGGTTCTGCCTTCTAAAAACACAAGTGAAAATCTGGATTTGAAAGATGCTGTGGTTTGAATACTTGTCACCTCTGAAATTTGTGTTGAAATGTAATCCCCCAGGAGGCAGTACTGAGAGGTGAGTCCTTTAAGAGGTGATTAGGTAATGAGTTAATGGATTGTGGACAGTCCACACACACATACACAAACACACACATAGAGACACACATACATACACAGGGACACACATACACAGAGACACATATATACACACACAGACACACATGCACACACACAAATACACAAAGACACACACACACAGACAGATACACAGATACATAGACACACATACACATACTCATACACACACATACAAATATAGAGACACACACACAGACATAGACACACAGACACAGAAACATACACACACACAATGACACACACAGAGACACACGTACAAACACAAACACACAGAGACACAGACACCCACACACATACATACCCACACAGACACACACAGATGCATATACACACTCATGCACACACACTGACACACATACAAACACACAGAGACAGACACACAGATACACACACAGACACACATACACACATGTACACATGCAGAAACATACACATACACAGAGAATGACACAGATACACATACATACAGAGACACAGACATACACGCACACAGACACATGCACACATACACACAGAGACACCTCCACACACACATACATACACATAGAGACAAACACACAAATACACATACGCACACACAGACACATACACACACAGAAACACACACACATACATACACACATATCATATATATGTTCCATATCTCTGAATAACTTCCTCAGTTTTACAGTTTATTTTTCACACACAGAAATCAAAATAAAACATCCAACTTCTGTAACTTTTCACACTTGTGGTTCCTTCAGGATGCAGGCAGCTGGACGGAAGTTTTTAAAAATCATTTGTTCATTTTTTTCATTCATATCTAATTTGACAGCAATTCAGAAGTGCTCCAATTTCATATCTAATGCTTATTTAACACAGTGATAGCCAGTTCTCTTAATGAAAGCCCTAAATAATATGCTGAAGTCCCTTCCAAGTCATTACAAATGACACTGTAGATATAGTATTATAATGACTATAGTTTGTTACGGTTATTTAGAAACTGATAAATCCTTTCAATATCATTCATTTATTTTTCTCAGTGGTGTCTACTGTGGCAGATCACAAAACTTAGCCTTGACTTTCTTTCATCCCCTTGTGATGTGACTTTGTTGTTCCCCCATAAAGAGGAGCCTAGTTCATCACCTCTTGAATCTAGGTTGACCTTGTGACTTGCTTTGACCAACAGAATGCTGTGGAGGTGACACCTTCCAACTTATAAGGCTAAATTTCAAAAGACCTTGAAGCTTCCACTTTGCCCTCTAAGACTGCTGCCCTGGGATGACTAGATAAGGAAGCTGGCCCAGCTCACTGGATGAGAAGCAGCCATGCAGAGCAGAGGAGAGGGCCCAAGACATCAGCCAGCACAGACCCAGCTATGTGGGCAAGGTCACCTGGGACCTTTCAGCCCAGCCAGCCTCTAGCTGATGGAAGTGCGTAAGTGAACCCAGAGGAAGCTTGCTAACCCAGCCAACCCACAGAAATAATAAATTGTTGTTGCTTTAAGCCACTGCTTTTTGGTATGGTTGGTTACAAAGCAATCGACATCTGATACATCTATACTAACATTGCAAATATTATGCACAAATGACAGCTCTGGCTGCCTTGGAGCCAAATGCAAATGTAGGGACTCTCCAACATTATGCAGACATTAGAAACAAGTAAGACATCACGGGCACAGACTTCACTGTGGGCAGGATGAGGGGAAAGGATGAAACCACTGAGAGCTTAGCAGAATCTTCTGGTCTCAAGCACCGGCTGAGGCCAAAGTGCATGGATTCAAGAATGCTCTGGACCTGGCATGATTCGGTGGGTAACCTCAAGCAAGTCAAGTTACCTCTCCGTTACCTTATTTCTTCATCTGTCAATGCGAATAGAAATGGCACCTCCCTCAAAGTCTGAGGCATTGAATCAGAACATGTTCATAAGGACTCTGAAGCACATATAAAATGTGCTATGTATTTTATAAAAGCAAATTTAACATTATTTCAGCCTCCATTTGTGTAGCTGGCTCTTTCAAGATTAGAAATTCTTTATCCTAATATTACCTTTTTTTATAAAAGCCATAATATTATTTTGAAGACTTGACATGTAGGGCAGTGCCTGTGGCTCAAAGGGGTAGGGCGCCGGCCCCATATGTTGAGGTGGCGGGTTCAAGCCCAGCCCCGGCCAAAAACTGCAAAAAAAAAAAAAAAAAAGACTTGACATGTATGAGGGTATGAGAATTTTATTTTTAAACTTTCTTTCTTTCTTTTTTTTATTTTTATTTTTTTGTTGTTGCAGTTTGGCCGGGGCTGGGTCTGAATTCACCACCGCTGGTATATGGGTCTGACACTCCATTCAATGAGCCACAGGCACCACTCAAGAAGAATTTTATTTTTATCCAAAGGAATCATAAGTTTAAAGGCTCCACACTGATAAAAACAGATAAGGAGTTAATTAAACCATTTATTATTTATATTTGTATTAAACTCTCAAAAGAAACCTTTCAGCAGGACCAGTACTTACTGCTGCTAAAGCAATTGATAACATAAGGGCTCAAAATGGAACTTACAAGAAAAAAAAAAATCTGTGCTAATTTGTTTTTATTTAACTAAAGAAAATGAAATTTTTGCAGCCAGAATTCTTTCTGACGCTGAGCCCAGTGTAACCTGCGGCTGTTATCACGACAATTAAAAGTAAAATGTCAGCTGCATCCCTGACAGAATTGGTAGATCTTTTATTAATGCTGAACACGACTCAGATGCAAACGTTATTTTACATTCTTGAAAGAATCCATTGCATGTGACCACAAGGAGCTGAACATGCCTCTCCTGCACTTTTTCCCTCTCAGTCCGCTTCTGCTTCAATGTAAATATTATCACGAAGCCTCAACGGTTTGACTCGCCGATGGTGTTATCCAAATTCAAAAGAAAAAGATAGAGAGCTGAGCATAGCAACCTGGAAGTTTATACAGAAAGAAATGAGTTTGGCCATAAACTGTGGAATGTACTTAAAACTAGAATTCCAACTGCAAGTCCATCTCTGGAGCTTCTTTTAGGAAAATACCCTTTTGGGGTAATATTAATCACTATCCAGTGGTTCACAAGTGACATCATGGGATGGACGAGTCTGTTCAGTTTTGAATATGTTAGGCACCTTTGATTATTTTCAAAGTCTAAATGAGAAATAAAAACACATTGCGGCCAGCACATTTTCTTTCAAATTTTAAATTCATGCATATTGTCAGAGGAATGAAATCCACATGCTTATAAAAATTCATTTACACTTTGTACTTCAGAACATATGACAGAGTCTTTTCATAAATCTTTTAATGTCTTTGTTTACTTTTGAAAGCATCCAGTTTGTGAGAATAAACCCCAAATGATTTGGAATCAGAACCCAACTGCCATATTCAATTAACATGCAACCTTTACACATGACTGATAAGGCACAAACATCTGGAATAAACTCACAGTCTGTGGAGCCGAGGCATTGCTAAGACCTAATGATGCTGGTGAACACTACTATAATACTCAATTCTATAGCTACCTCTTAAATTATGTTTTGTCACAAATTAGTGTGTGTGTGTGTCAAGGAAGGCATTGAGCATATGTGGATTTCCTCTAGTTCAAACTTCAGCAGTATGTGGGGATCTGACCCATACTTCCAACTCAAAATGGACTCCTGAGGGCATTTTTTTCTCCTTAATGACCTTAAAAATCTGATGGCAGCTTTCAAAAGCGGGAGACTTTAAATCTAACTCTTCCTGAAGATAACAAGTTGGCATTTACTGGCTATCTCTCAGTGTCCCAGTGGCAGCCGGCAAGGACCAAAGGCCAACCCGGCTGCCCACAGCAGTGTGCCAAAAGCAGCAGCAAATGCCACCAGTTTTTCACCCCTCCCACCCTGGAGGTGAATGCATTGCCCAAGTAGGACAAGATCTCTGTACATCAGTCAGTTCCTGGGTCTGTTGACAGGACACAAATCACGGTCATATAAAATGGATCTATGTGGACTTGCCACACAAAATCTACTTTGACGCAGTAATGACGGCTACCTGCCAGCCATTAATCCTCACAGGTCTGGCCATAAAGTCATCAAGTAGTCTTAAGCTATTGGTGAATGTCCCAGGGCTATCAGATTTGATTAGTAGCTGACAGGGGCTTCTCCCTGTATGTTCCAGGATGTCCCTTGCATGAACAATCTTGACGCGCCCTGGCTCTTTCTGCTATAGGACCAATATGGTCTGGGGGGTTATAACAACATGATTTAAGTCACAGACAAATGCTGATGTACAAAGAAAACAACAATGACAACACCAATAAGAGCTGACAGTGACCCAAAGCAAGTATCCACCGTTCACATATATTATTAAACATAATCCTCATAATAGCCCAGGGAGAGAGATAATTAACTCCTATCAGACAGATAATGAAACTGAGCTGGGAAGTTTTGTCTGAACATTCCCAGACTGATGCAACTGGTAAGTGGTAAAACTGAGATTTGAACTCAGGTAGCTGTGCCAAGGTTTAGCTATAGCTATAGCAAGCCCATCTCTTCCTCTGCTCTTCCTGCAGGAGGTTGTTCCACAGCCCATAACGTGTATACACTTCAAATACATATGAAGTCCAGAACAGAGGTAGTAAGAGAGGCTTTTTTTTTTAAACCTAAGAAAGAAATTCTCTTTCCAACATCTATAATTATCTTTCTGAATTTTCCTAAAATAAACATAAAAGGTAAAAAGGCATTTCCTTTCTGCTGTAATGTATTGGCCCTTACGGAGAAATATCAAATTGTGACTTCCAATTACTAAAAACTTCAAAAAGACCACTAAAAATTGATGAGTTGCTTAAAATGGGAGGAGACTCAAACCCAAATTAACCCAAAAAAAATCAAAATTTCACAAATATAGATGAAATTGCTTTTTGTTTCTTAAAAATAGAAGTTTAGATCAGGTTGCTTTTAAAACCCATACTTGCTTATTATATGTTCAAAGACTTGTCTATATGAATACAGTATACCAGAATCAAAGTTAGAACAAAACTTATTTTTAAGGTGCTGTTGACCTCTAGGGTAACTTACTTGACAATTCCTGTACAAATGAACCTAGAAAGAGTATTTTTCATCCCATGGCCAAGAATCTGATTATTAATAACAACAAGAACACTCCTCTTATAAATAGATATTAACAACAGGAAAGGTTACCACTTTAACAGAATGAATTTTTTTAGTTTGTCTTTATCTTCACGGAACAATATGTGCTCCCCCTGGTGGCCAGAATGATACTTTGTGGTTTCCTAGATCAAGCTAATCAGATGACAACTGGTTTGCCAAAGGAGAGTTTTATTTTTTACATCTCACAGTTTCCGGTTCCAATTCAACTTTTTAAAAAGTTAATTTCTTCAGTTAATTTGAATATCTTACTTAGTTTTCATCCAAGAGATTTTCTGTTAAATCAAAACCATCTAGTTGGGGAATTCTTATTTTATTGTTTATTGTTTGGGGTAAAATAAAATCTTATAGAGCTAAAAACCACATCCACAAGTGACTGGAAGAAATCCCCAAAGTTAAGACTGTGTGGCCAGCATAAGAAATGACTGCCGATAATCCAGCAAGTCAAGATAGCTCACCAGAGGAAAAGGAAATAAAATGGGACAAGATGCAAATGCAACAGGAGAGGTGAATAAACACCTAACCAGCTCATTTCATCCTCAAGAAGAAAAATAAGAGTGCAGGCAACCCAGGTGTACACTGTAACATCGCCCAGGAAAACTGTGACTGGGATCACTTTCGGATTTGGCCAGACCCAAAGCAGATGTGTGTTCCAAGGAAAAACCCAGGCAGCACCTCCCGGAGAAGAGCTCTGTAGAGTAAAACAGGAGTTTCAACTGGTTTCAACTCCAAAGGGACTACAGTAAACTGAGTATAATTGTTCCAAGTGTTTAGAATTCCCAAGTTGGACTGGGGCTAAATGTGTGGTTCTCATTTTATGGCCTTGAGAAAGAAGACAGTGAGATTGTGATTCCTCCTTGTTCTTCTCTTGGAAAGAAAAAAAAATTCAAATATCTAAGGACAGAAAAAAAAAGTTTTAAGTTGAAATACAAAGGTTTAACCAGAAATATCACAGGACATTTCTTAAGTGAGTGAGGCTACAGTTCAGACACCAAGGTCAGGGTGAAGAACAAATACCACTTTGTGCATAATTCCTGTTTATTAAAAGAAGAGAATCGAGTGTTTCTTATTACACATAGCCTGTCTGGATGCGTGATCCTTTCAACCAAGTTCCTCAGGCACATTCTGGCAAGATTCTAAATTCATATCATCCAGCATAACATGGAGCAGGTAGAATTTGTTTTTAAAATAAACCCAGGACAATGTAACTGTAGTTGAGGAGGCTGATGCCAGGAAATCAACAGTGGGCTCTAACCTCCACCACAGTTCAATTAAATAAATCCCACCCTCTTGAAAGAGTCAAGAAACATGCAAAGAGAGGAAATACAGTTGTCCATAAGTGGGATTCACCTGACAGGAGGTTAATTCCACATGGATTTCAGTGAATTTGGGAAGACATAAAAAAAAAAAAAAAGAATGCTGTGTCAATATTGGAAATTTCAAACTGGTTTTTCCAATATTTCTTCAAACAAGGTTCCTCCCCACTCCTCTACCTGCTTCTCTTTTCCTGGCCTTCAGTGACTAAACCCTTCAAAGAACAAGAAAATTACCTTCCCTAAACCTTTACAGCTCTGCTGTGATCTGAAGGGCAAGTCAAGATACCTTTGGAAAGGGCAAAGCGCTGTGTCTCCTGTCTCCTGACCCTCTGTCCTCTTCTCTGGTTTGTTTTCCTTCCTCTTTGCAGAAAGCAGCCCCCTTTCCCCGAGGAAGTTGTTACATTCCCTCCTAAGTACTTCCTCTAATAATGAACACTGGAGAATCCTGTCTTTAGTCTTTTAAAGCACAAAGTTGGTCCTATTTACAAATACCCTGTTTTTAATAAACTCCTGTTGACAGGTATTCATTCACAGGAATAAAGTGAGGACAACAGAGCTGAAGCTGACGGTGTACAGAGAGCAGATCTGCTGCTCCTGTCTGTGTGCACTTCTAATAGCACAGACAGGAGCAGGCATGCTGCACACGTGACTACTCCTAGACAGATTCACAAAATACGGGAATAGCATTTGCCTTTATGGACAGAGGGGAGAGTAGTCCAAAAATTTCTCTCTGCATTTGATGAAATGAAAAGGTGGCCTGAAAGTCACCGTCCTCAGGGGATGCTCGTTCTGGGAAGTCAGGAAGACCCACTGCCCGGTTTTATAGTGATGTCTATCACTTTCATTCTTTCAAAAGAAAACCAAAGGGCTGAGTGATTATGTCTTTATTTTTTTTCAGGTACATCTCTTAAATTAAAAAGTAAAAGGCAAGACAAACCACTTAGGGGAGTGATTCTTTCTCAAATTATTCTACCTGATACAGTAGTATGTGATTTTATTATGGGCCTTAAGTACCTCCACAGATACATACACATGGAGAGAAAAATGCAATATTCCAGTGGTGTATTTTGAAAAATATTTAAATTCTGGATCCCCCACTAACCTTGGAAGTGACTTCCCTTAACAGCTAAGCAAAATTACCTCCAGAGAGGGGAAGCCATGGGAGTGCCAGTCTCCCAACAAGCCAGGTCACCACTGTGGGCTTTACAGAACTAAAGGTGCATTTCACAGCCAGAAACTTAAAAGCTTGGAGAAGTCACAGTCCTCTGTTCACCGTGGAGCAGGGATTTAAGACAAGATCACTGGAATTTCCTATTGCCCACAGACTCAAGAGAGAAGGTTATATACCTCCACATCCCTCAGGAAACACCAAAGCCTGTTGACACTGGGCCTGAAGGTCACGGGCCCCAGAGCCAGGGAACTCTGAAAGACCCACTTCCAGCCACAGAATGTGAGAAACAACAAGGGACAAATTTGAAAAATGCCTCCATTTGCAGGTGGCATTTAAAACACAGGTGCCTTCCATCCATTCCGGGCTGCATTGCCCAGATCTTCTGGTCCTTAACCTCAATCAGCCTAAACACAGAGAAATGGGAGTGGTGATGACACAAAGGGAGAGGCTGCTGTATAGATTCTTCTCATTGCTTCATAAATGGTGAGCTGTCCTTCTCCAAGCAACAAGGATGGACACAGGAAAACCCTCTCCTGGATGTCTTGATGCACATGAAGATAGACTGAGAGGGCAGGGCTTTGAGGACATGCTTTTTTTTTTTTTAATGCCCTTTTTTATGCCTTATTCCTGTGACCAGTTTAATCAGCTTCTCTATAGGATGTGCTGGCATGGAAGGCCGAGAGACACCAGTCTCAGAGCAAGTCCCAATCCTGGCTGTCTGATGAGATGGTGTCCCCCAACTTCCACACCCAGGGTCTGTAACTCATAACCTGCTATCTAGTCTACAGAAAATAAATCAAATTTCTAGCCATCAATAGTCCTGTCTGTAAAAGGGAACCTTTTTTAAAGATAAGAAACTTTTAAAACCTGAGAAGAAAAGTCTCTACAAGAAAAAAGTACTATTCTGAGATTAATACCCTCAACAGACACTATTGCAATAAGATGCAGTAAGTAATTTCCCACAGGTCCTGGGCTAGGTCCAGAGCAGACATACACCACAAAAGACAGCTCTACCTAAAAGCAAAAACTTCAATTCAGAAACCTCACCCATTAGTTTCAGAAAGCCAAACACAGGAAAAACAAAACACTGCAAGAAACCCCAGTGCAGTTAAAAACCTCTAGATTATTTGGTTTCTTCGCTAATTTTCCTTAGCTTTTAGGATGTTAGGGATGTTCTGGAAAATTCCTCCACTGGGGCTGATTGCCTTCTGCTCTCCTTATTCCTTTAAGAATTGACTTCATTTTAGGATGACTTCTGTGCCTGCCTCGCTATCTCAGTTTCCCAGGTTCCCTTGGCATTTCCTGGGGCACTAACATTCACACCCATCCCTTGGGACAGGGGAAGGAGCTGCCAGGTGCATGGGGCTGCCCACGCAGTTGGCAAATGCCCTCCCGTTTCCCTTTCTCTTCTGCTTTTTGCCCAACCTGGGCAGCAAGTGCTCAGGAGTAAACCAACGAGGTAATTCCCTCTTGGGCGGCGCCTGTGACTCAGAGGGTAGGGCACTGGCCCCATATACCAGGGTGGCAGGTTCAAACCTGGCCCCAGCCAAACTGCAACAAAAAATGGCCGGGCGTTGTAGTGTGTGCCTGTAGTTCCAGCTGCTTGGGCGGCTGAGACAAGAGAATTACCTAAGCCCAGGAGTTGGAGATTGCTGTGAGCACTCTACCAAGGGTGATAAAGTGAGACTCTGTCTCTAAAATAATAATAATAATTCCTTCTTATAGCATTCATCCTAGAATTCGGGGGTAAAGAAGTCGCAGTGTATGTTCAAAACACTCTACACTCAGACACGGACGTGCTCACCCTTCCCAAATGTGTTTCAGACATTTTCCTTTATTTGAAGGCAGCCACCTTTAACAGGTGATGTCAGACTGTCACCAGTGATATTTTTATGACCACAAAATTGCATTACATCCAGGGCCCATCACCAGTGTGCCTGAGTTTGGGAGCAGTTAGCAGCTCTTGGGAGACACTTCCTGGGCTTTTCTGCCATCACCACACCCCCCTCTTCCTTACAAATCAGAAGTGGGAAAGAACCTTTGTACCCAGAAGCAGTTTGCGGTTTAAATTAACAAATGTGCTGACCCCTGAACACCAAAAACAGCCCTGATGCATTTACCATTTGTCAGATGCCCCAGTGGGGAGAGGAGGAGGAAGGCTGCCTCCAGGACACCCGGTTTTTTGACTACATGAACACTCAGAGAGTTCCAGTGTCCTCTGCTCTACCTCAATCTTCTTTGGTGTGACACAGTCTCAGAAAGGAAGAGAAGCTCAGTCACTGGACACTGAGAAAATACAGGTTTCCAGACAATATGTGGGGGAGCCAGGAGTGAGGACAGACTGGCCAGGTTTTGTTATTATAAAAACAGAAAACCCACGCCCTGGGTTTGAGTGTCCCATTAGGGTCCGAGGCCTCAGGAGGGCAGGAGCTGCAAGCCCCAGGTGCTGAAAAAAGGGACTGTCGCAAAGCCCTGTCGTGAGACGGAGACCAGTCCGGGGTCTTCCACAACTGGGGAGAAGCCGAATAAATGAAGGGAATTTCCATACAGCCTTTGACAGTAAACAGCGTCAAGGACCGGAGAAGAAAAAGGAAGGCCCGGGGAGAAAAACAGAGAGGGCAGAGGGAAGGTCGGAAGGGGGAGCGGTAAGTAGGAGGGAGGGAGGGAGACGGAGAAGGCCAGAGCAGAAACTGAGGCTGGCTGGAGCGAGGTGGGCCCTCCGAGGCTGGGTCGTGAGGAGGGCATGACAGCCAAAGCCAAGTTCAGAAAAGCCGAAAAAAAAAAAACCGAGCTAGTAAAGATGTGGCCAGCAGGGCCTGAGGCCGGGGCTGACCGGACGACCCTCCGCTAGCCGCCATCGGCTTCCTCCTCCGTGGTGTCCTCGTGTCCCTCCCATGTGGCTCGCCCGGGCCACTGGGCCAAGCTGTGCACCCCTCTCCGCCCGCAGGGCCGCGGTCTCCTCCGGGCTCGGGGCAGAGCTGTCCCTAGGAAGTCGAGGCCGGGATGGACAATCCGTGCAAGCTACCAAGAGCGTCCGGGGCCTTGCCGCCGGGGCTGGGAGGCTTCCGATCGGCTGCTGCAGGAGGAAGCACAGGGGCGTCGGATCACTGTCCCGTGACGCGCGAGGCGAAGAACCCGGGCCCAGGACGCCTGCAGCCCGACACCGTGCACGCTCGACCCGTCGGAGCTTTGGACCAGGGCAGCAGAGACTGGCGCTCTGCAGACGCCGAAAGCAGCAGTGACCACCCACCCCTCCCTCTCCCGCAAAGGGAGCGGCTAGCAAGGACAGCCTTGGCAAGTGGAGGTCCTCCAATGGCAGTTTGCAAACCCTCCCTGACCTCTGGGCGGGAGCAATTCCCTTTGCTCCTCACCCCCACCACCAACACCAACACCCACTCAGTAAAGGAAGTGACAGGGCAGGAACAGGGGAGGTTTTAGGGTCCCCTTAAGCCGACAGGAGCCCGCATGGCCCCTATCCCTGGCCCCCACCCGCCCGCCGCGCGGTGGTGCCAGGAACAGCAGGTCCAGTCCACTGACACCCGCGGGTAGGGGGACATCGTGTGGGCATCGGGTCACCAAAGACTCCCCCGGGGCGTCCTGGATCCCTCCGACATAAAAGGCGGTCGCTCATCCCGAGAGCGGCAGACACGGGTTATGCCCACTTCTGGTCCGGGCATCCAGACGCGCTCCCCACTGTGGGCACCGAGCGTTCCAGGACCTAATGGGCCTCGGATTAAGTGACAGTGGGCTTGCCAAATCGGGCGGTATTCTGCGCGTTGCTCTATTATTTAGGTTTTGGGAAAGGGCCCAAGTTTTGCTACTGGAAGCCAGAAAGTGACGCCACGATTGCACAACTGTTTTCCCCTTCCCAACCGAGGGCCGCTCGGCTTCTTCCACACCGAGAGGTACCGCTTGTTTATACCTAAAGGGGCCTATTTTTAATTTTCCCTCCCCCCCCCACCCCAGGCCTCCTTTAGAGGGAGCACTTGGGGCGCCTCAGTTGGGGCTAATGGACTTTTACTCCTGCAGCCCTCGCCCCAGCCCCCAGGGCGAAACTGGCTGTCGGATCCGGCACGCGCGCGCGATTTCATGAAGGTTTTAAAGGGATCTAAAAACCTTTCCGGACACAGCAACCCCTCGGCTTTTCCCTTAGCTCTTTTCCCTAAACACAATTACGGCCACCTGGCCAACAAAGTACTCAGACCTCCTCTTTCCACCCCCTCCACACGCTTCCAGATGAGGACTGTTTAGAAAGCATCTGAGGAGGAGGTGATTTCTCAGCCAAGGGCCGGTTACCTTAGAGACAAACAAGAAACTGAGCTACTTACAAATAAACACCCAGGAGCCCATTATGGACTCCACCCCGCCCTAGGGGGATGAATCCTGCCGAGGGTTTAGCTCTGTCCCGGCCTGTCCCTCCTCTTCATCTCATAGGACCCTCCACCCCTCCCTTTCCTCCAGGACGACCCTGGGCAATGTAGCTGGGCACGTCTGGTGTCCTCCAACACCTGAGCCCGAGTCTGACACTGCAGGTTCATTTAATCTCAGGGGCTAGGAATGGGGATAGGCGTGTGTTTTGTTTGGTTCTTAATATTGGAATTGCAACTGTAGGGCACTCTAGGACCAACACAGATCCTTGTCTGAGAAGGGATCCCTGGGGCTGGTGGCTGAAGGGTGCTCTGGCTCTGGAACACGCTCCGAGCCCCCTGACAGAGCCTGCTGTTACATCTTACAATAACCCCAAAGCAGAGCTAACTGGAAAGATGCTCCGAATTATCTTCAAGAGACATACACAAGGCATCTCTTTGTGTATGTGAAATATCTTACGGATTTGATTTCCAAATCTTTAGTTTTTCCAGAGCCCTGCTGGGAGGAACTCTGGAAGCCTGAAGTTTTGATGGTTTCTGAAGAGGCTGCAAAATACGAGCTGCCTGAAGAGCACATCTAGTAAGTAGTCTGTCACCAGCGGGTGGCTGTGCTCTGGCTGTGAAAGACCCTGCATTGGGAAGAGTGTCCAGAGTCCTGGCATGTCAGCCCTTTCACATAAAGATAAAGTGGAATTTTCCTATTCTTCTTGGTTCGCAAGAATTAAAGTTTCCTTTCAGGGGATGGGAAATGAAAGTAAATCATACTTTCTTGCCTCTTTAACAGGAAGCACAGACTCACTACCTTTTACCAAGAAAAAATTAATAATTTTTGACGGTAATTTCACATTTCATTAGGTTTCACTAAGGGTAACCTTTAAAATGGTCATTTGTACCTAATTTAGTATCGTTGTGATGTGTACGTACTAAATAATCCAAAGCATTGGGTTTTTACTGAGGATTCATTGTATTAAATTGCTTTCAGTAAGGAAATTTTGCAACTGCTGTTCCTACTATTCTTGAGAGTTGAAAAGTTGATGGCAGCACATTGTCCTGTAAGATAGGTTACTTTGAAGATATGAATTTCTTAAGAAATAATTAGAAAATAAAAGGCTGTGATTCATTTTACTTTGCTTTGTCTTTTCAAAGACCAACTGGGAGGAGGATCTCTAAAATCAGCTTTTCTACCAATGAGAAAAGGAGTAAAAAAATCCATAACCCGAGTCTGTAGGTAATTCTAGTGCTGAAAAATAGATGATAAATGATTATTTCTATATTCGTGTTCAAATACAATTGCCTGCTAGCCTGAGAATTTGTCGTTAATCATGGAACTGAGGTATTCAATGATCCTATACCAGAAACTTTATAAAGAATTGTGAGGATCAGGAAATTAAATTGATATTTAATTACTAATATGAATTATTACTGTTATACATTGGAAAGTAGGTGGGATATTTCCAAATAGGAAGCAGATATGATGACAAAAATGACTTGATTACCAGCATCATTCAATAGCTCTATAGTCTGAAAAAGAAAGCATCTTCTAAAGAAAAATCAGTCACCAGCGAGTCTAAACGTTTAAATCATCTTCTACTTTCTCTCAAATTAACAACTAGTTTAGCATTAGGAACTGTATGTCTTCCCCTTGGATTATTAACTACGTTTCATAATCTGTGTCTAATACAGAGTTGAAACAGCCTACAGGACACAGGGCTTTACCAGGAAACAACTGCATCCTCTAAAAACTTAAGTCCTTTTTCTAAGACCTTCTTCTCCTTGGGATCAACCCTGGGGAAGTCATGTCAATTTGTGATATTATCTTATTATTTAAATTTAATTTTAAGTTTGAAGAGGTGTAGTTCTCAATTTTGATAACTTGGACTTTTCTATAATTAGGCAGGTGAACATTACCCTAACATGCCCCTCTATCCTGATACTGTAGGAAAAGTGGGAAGAGAAAAACCACTTTTCTTCCTCCACATCACTGTTACAGGTGGCATCTTACTCCCTTCTCCTCCTCCTGTACATCAAACCATCCTGTCTCACCAAGACTGCTTAGAATTCTTAGAATTTTTGCCTGGGTGGCACCAATGAGGCAGCCTCTCTATCCCTTGCCTGCCCAGTGCCACCTGGCACTGCAACCCCCCCACCCCACGTAGGTGTGAGGCAGATCAGCTGGTGAAGAGACTATTATAATCTGGGAATGCCCCGCCCCAGGTTTGTGCCCTCTCCCCTGCTCTACTGGGGCTGGGAAAGGTAACTCCTTCCTTTCCCAGATGGGTTGAGGTTGCAAATTTCTGGTGAGCAGAACCTAAACACAGGCAGATTTGAAACTGGCAAATCTAGCCACTCCCTTCTCAACAAGGAGAATAAGGACTCAAAAACAGGTGAGCTTTTTTCAAGTTAAAGAAAAAGCTAGAACCCTGAGGACAGTGTTAAAAGATGCCCTCACAACTGTGATCAATTAAATACCTCAAATCTGTTAGTTGCCTTCTCTGGGAGCAGATTTATGGAAGAAGAGGTGGAAGCCGAGGAGGCAGAACTTCCAGTCCCCAGTCCTCCAAAGAGGACCCACACCACACACAGCTCAAAAGAGTCTGGACTAGGGGACACATGGTCTAAATGCTCTCTTCCTTTCCACAGTGTGTGTTTTAAATAAAAGAGCCCAAGGAGAGACCAAGGCCTGGGGGGTTTGTTTGTTGGTTTTGTTTTGTTTTTGAAAAGGAACCTGGAAGATGTGGTGAGTGAAGGGTAAGCCTAACTGCCCCTGTAGTGTCAGGCACAGGGACAGGCCCACAGAACGTAGGCCTGGAGGGTGCCTTGTAGACTCTTCTATGGATGGAGAAACTGAGACTTGGAAAGAAGCAATAATTTGGCCAACGATGCAAGAATCAGACCCAAACCCAGCATCTTGTTCGCCAACCTCTTTCCCTATCTCCACGAAAGGAGGACGTGAGGCTGGGACCTCTCTCAACCTCAGAGTATCTTTCTGGGGACACCTGTTAGAATTCATCTGCTCCAACAAGCTACAGGTTAATGTTTACCCCCCAAAAAAGACTTTATTCTCTTCAACCTCACTCAGGCTCCACCCCAGCCCCCTTCTCCCTCCCTACCTCCCCCTTTTTTCTTTCTCTCTCCCCCTCCTCTCTCCCTTACCCCTCGCTCTTCTCCCAGGCTCACGCCTCCTCCCCCGTACAATTCCTAATCCTGCCGGCAGCCTCCCCACCGCCTCCCTGCCCGTGCCCCTCACCTTCTCGGCTGGGATGCTTGAAGGCCATGGCTGCCGCGAGCTCCCCTCCGTGCACCGCGACGCCGGCCCCGGGGGGCGCCAGCGGAGGTCCCTGTGCAGGCGGCCACGGTGGGCCTGGGGCGAGGTAGCCGCCGCCAGGCGCTCCATACACGCCGTGCTGGTTGGAGGCCGGGTAAGCGCAGGCCGGGAGGAAGCTGCCCACCGCGGAGAGGCCGGAGGCCGACTAGGGGATGGAGAGGGACAGGCAGTCAGCAACGCATAACCGGCCTTCTCTACCGCCTTCTGCAGTGCGCACCCCCACCGCGATGGGGTTCTTAGGTCCTCTGCTGACCCTGTCAATTATCTCCACGAGGGTCAGTCTCTAATTCTCCTCCTAAGGACTCTGGCAAAGTGATTTCCAAGAACCCATTCAAATTGTTATAAATAATAACAGGTGATGGGGAGTGTCATAGAAAAAGAGGGCTCTCTACTGTGGATCTGTGGTCTCGGGTTCCAACTTTTTAAGAAAAAGTAATTTGACAAAAGGCAAGTCAACCCCCTAGAAAGCCAGTCTCCCCTAAACTAGTAAGCTTGAGTAAAGGACGGAAACATGCCGCGGGCAGCCGCTTGCTGGGCTGGCGGAGCCGCTGGACCACCCTCCGCTTGCCTGGAAGTTTTCTCTTTGTCGCTCTTTTTCCCCAACCAGGCAACCATGCTCCCCTAATTAAGATCACCTCCACCATAGCCTCTGGGTTACCTGAGTGTATTTAATGTCCGCCTCCAAGGCAGGTTTCTCCAGCCCGTTCACTGCTGCGGTGGCAGGGAAGGCCGTGCGGTTCACGCCGGGCCAGTCTTCCATCTTGGGGGAGTAGGCGGCGCCTTCGCTCCCGGCCAGAGCGCCTGCGGGGACACAGGACCCCTTAGAAGGCTCCTCTGAATCTGGACTGAGCCCTCGTGCGGCCCTCCCGCCCCCGACCCGACGTTTATACGCCTGCTACAGCCACCCACTGGTACCTGAGGGTGCAGCCCGGGGTCCCCCAACACCCAGAGTCGGAGCAGCGAGAAGGCCGCGGCGCCCGGGGTTTCTCTTTCCTTCCCAGACAGAGTAAGGAAAGGCGTCAGGGCCTGCTCCTTGCTCCCCCAGCCTGCCACCCGCTTCCCACGAAACCCGCTGTCTGGGAGTGGCGTGGGGAGAGCGGCGTGGCGCCGGGCAGGGGCTGAGCACTCCCAACGAAGGCGAGGCGACCACTCTTCTGTTACGGACAAGGCGCCCATAAAGGTCTAAGTTCAAATTCACAACAGCCTCATGGTCATCATCTGGCTATCTCAAAGTCTCAAAAAGCGTCTGGAGGGCCGGCAGATCTACCCAGAACTGCCTTCCCAGACATCCCGGCCTCCTAAAAGAGGCGTCACCTGGCGACCCGCGCCCACGTGCGCATATAACTCTGCGTCCTAGTGTGTGCGAAACCAAAGGAGAGCTCCAGATCTGAGCGCAGGCGTGGTGGGCTCACCTCCCATTCAACTGCCCACTACCGCTCCTTGGGAAGTTGTGTGTGGCCCCAGCTGGTGGCACAGACTGGGTTAGAGCCACCGGAAGATACAAAGCCTGCGTACAGCGGGGAGGTGCTCCGCGCTGCCGGCTGGACCTAAGTATTCAGGGTGCTTCTAGCTGCCTCTCACCTCTCCTGGGCTGCTGCGAACTCTGCTTCTTAGGACTGTAGGAAGAGGTTTGGTTCTGGCCCCTTACAGTTTGTTCCCCCACCACCACCCTTCATGCAACAAAAACTGTCCCAAACTTCCCACCTGGTCCATCTTCCTCCCCACGGATAGGACACCGTTTGTTGAGTTTAAATGCAGGCAAACGACAAATCCTTTATGCCAACTGCAGGACCTGAAAGGCCTTCAGGCCTGCTGTCGATCCAGGCCGCTAGACAAGGCAACGGGACCCCTTTCCTTCTACTCAAAAGAGCCACTAGGCCTGGGAGGGAGGGTCCTGGAAAGGGTAAGGAGTCTGGAAGCTAAAGAAAGGTTGTCAAAGTTGCCTGCGCGGGTTATTTGGCTTTGGCAATAGCGGTTTGAATACTTTTTTGCAAGAATAAAAAAGCAGTTTCAGGACTCCGAATTTGTGGTTGGCGATTGCTCTTCCATTTGGGAAATATTTTCCATATTTGTCATAAAAAGTTCAAGATGTCGGAGGATTTCCACATAAGGCCCAGGATCCCCCCAGCTTCCCCAGCCAGCCTCAGTCCTCCCCTTAGCTAGAACCAGTCCCAGGAGGACAGTACCCTCCCGCCTCCAGATCTGCCCCTTCACAGAAGGCTACAGAAGGCCACCACGACTGACCTGTTTGCTCCATAAACGTCCGGATGCCCAGGATGTTGCTGACCGAGTGTGCCGAGGGCCATGAACGTGGGATACTGACGTGGCCCGCTGTGCCCGGGACCCCGGGGTGGCTGCCCATCTTGGCGCCCGTGGGCGACACCGGGCTGGGGTAAGGGTACTGGTAGATGTGATTGTAGGGAAGCGCAGGCTGCGACGGCGGCTGTTTACTTGCCTCGTAAGGTCCGGACTGCGTCAAGCTGCCGATCTTGTTGCGCAGGATGCGACTGATGGAGCTCACCGAGGGCACGTTGTACTTGTCGCAGACACCGTCGGCCAGCAGCCGGTCGCGGATCTCCCAGGCGAAGATGCCAGGGTCTCCTTGCTTGTAGTCTCGGATGTGCTTGACCACGTTAGGGGTGGTGACCCGCGGTTTGCTGCCTCCGATGGCCCCGGGCAGGATGGAGCCCGTCTCGTTGTAACGTGCCAGGATCTTGCTCACGCAGCCGTGGGACACGCGAAGCTGCCGGCTGATGTCACAGGGTCGGATGCCCAGTTGTGCCAGTTCCACAATGCGCAGGCGGATGGCGTTGGGCAGGGGGCGGCCGTTGACAAACACGCCGCCCAGCTGGTTCACCTCGCCGTAGGTCTGCTCTACGGATGCGCCCGACGAGAGTGAGCGGGAGGGGGAGAAAACACCAGCGGGTTAGCCAGGGCGGCGGCGAGGGGCATAAGACTGCACCAGCCGTGTCCCGCGGATCCCCCGACAGCTCGGAGTCTGAGGGCAAACCGCCTGGGTCCGGTTCTGAGAGTGTGCGGGAGCGTAGGGACAGAGGAAGGAGCACTGCGCGTTCTAGCCCTCAAAGCTCCTCAGCGACTTTTAGCCAATCTACTTGGGACAATCCCTTCTCAGACTTGCTGAACTGCCCCCGAAGGCTAGAGACATGGAGAGAATGCGGCTGGTGCGAAACCCAGGACCGGGTGGCCCAAGGAAAGCCAACACGAGGGAAGGGAGGCGCGGGGATACGACCCACCACATCAGCCCGCCCGTGCCCGGCCTGTCGCCTGCCCCTTACCCATAGCGCGCGGGTCAACCAGCTGCCTGGCGCTGGGGCGGCCGGGACTGGGCCCGGCGCAGTCCGGGAGAGCTCGGGCGCCGCTGCCGCCGGAGAGGCATAGAGGGAGGGCGCGCGAGAGCCGAGAGCCGCGGCGGACGGACCGCGGGCTGGAGACGCGCTGTGCTCCGCCGCGGAGCGCGTCGCCGCCCTCCCTACGGCCTGCCGCCGCCGCTGCCGCCGGCTCCCTGGACACTCTCCACGCCCGCGACCCCAGGCCCAGGGTGAACTTCATCCGATTGAGAGAAATTCGTCTGACCGGGAAGCTGCGGCAATCAATTTGACGTGTTCTCCACGTCAATCTCGGCAGTCACGCCAGAGACGCGCGAGTTGGCATCTCATTGGTTCCCGTCACAGCGCCCCGGCGCCCCCCTCCCAGCCCTGAAACTTTACCCCTTCCTTCTGTCCTCCTCCTCGGCCCTCCTTCACCCCTTTCCAGACCCACCCCTCTACACACACACACACACACACACACACACACAAGTACCAGTCCCAGCTGGGCCTGAGACCTTCCACTAGCTCTAGCCCCTTCCAGCCCCCTCCCTCTTCTGGCTTTGGGAATGACTGGGAAGTCATTTCAAATTGATTAGTGTATTAGCACTAGCATTAGTTTTCGTTTTCATTTTAGGGTTATTACCGCCTTTGCCATTATTACTAATAAGGTAAAAAATAAAAGTTGATCATGGCACATTGTTTAAAGTGGGCTGCGCCTAATGTCTCCCTACCTGAGCAGGAACACTTAAAGGGCAGGGTCAGTGCCAACTCCCTGTAAGCGCCAAGGTGAGCATCCAGCTTGGTGCAGTGCATCTGGCTTTGAGGGTGTAAGGCGGTTTGCTGTGGAGTCCCCTCAACTCCAGGGTGTCCCATTCCTGGTTGGCTCCCCAGTCCTGCTCTCAGGATATCTTCACGATGTTTAATAGCCAGCCTTGGTGTAGTGGGGTGATTGTGGTAATGGAAACGGGGCACATTCCAGATCTGTCTGCTGCAACCAGTCCCACCCATCCATCGCCAAGAGGTGACACCGGATGCAGGTGAGAAAGGGACTCCAACCAGCTGCCCCCAGGAGCATAGACCCCAGTCCTCCTGACCCTAAGCAGGCCTGGGCGGAGGCCCCATTCATACATCCCACTCTAGGCCTAAAGGACAATCCCTCTCTCCCTGGCGTTGGAACCCAGCACCACTCTACCCTGGGCCAGCCTGGCTTTGCTTTTACTTGAGCATCAGCAGCCTCCAGGAGGTCTCTGTTAAACCACAGAATGGTCCTTTCTTCTTCATTTAAGCAGTTCTGAGCAGCCCTGAATTCTTTGTTCCTGGCATTAAATGCTAACCCTTTTCTGTTTCCATCCTATAGCAATGTTCATTTCTGGACTATAACTGTGGCAATGGCAGAGGGAGCCAAGCGGTGAGGGCTAGGAGAGAGCAGGTAGAGGGGAAAGTCTTGCACCTGAACTGACCTGAGGAGGCCCAGACCTGGAAGTTCTGAGTTTGGGGCCAGTAAGCCCCAAGGGCATTGTTCTGAACAAGCAGGAGCAAGAAAGAGGGCCTAGCAAAAGTTAAGGTTCCCAGGACTCCTTCTCACTCTCCGGAAGCAAGAAAGGGCCCCCCACGCCCAACACACACACTCGTAAGGTCCCCAAAGGCCCAGAGTCCCCGCCTCAGCAGAGCAGTGATGCTGCCAGAAGCGCAGATGGACCTGATCAGCGCAGCGCGGGGAGCCAGGCAAGGCCCTGACCTCCTTCCCTCTGCTGCGGGTTCCTAATCAACCTGTCCGAATGAGTCTCTTAGGAAGGTCTGAGCCATAAATCCTGGACTCCGTGGAGGGAGCGTGTTGAGCCCAGCAGAGAACCAGGGCCACAGGCATGACCCTTATTTTTAAAAAATTAAATGAAATAATTAAAAAAAAAAAAACCAAGTTCAAAAGAAGTGAGGACTCTTCTCCACCAACACCGAAAACACGGCAGCTCCTGGCTCAGGGAGCCTCTAGGTCTAGGAAGTCATGGGGACCGGGCCGAGATTTAGGCGTCAGTGCCCTGGGCAGAAGGGTGCAACAGGGGGAGCGGACAACTCACTGCCCACGACAGCACAGTGTAAGGGTAAGAACCAGGGAAACGGAATGGTTTGACTGAGGTGGACACCGGTGCTGGGAGCATCTCAGAGGCAGCTGGCAGAGACTGAGCACGCACAGGGCGACCTGCGCTCCCAGGCTTGGGGAGCCGAAACCAGTCCCACACAGATCTCTCCAGGTGTTTTGAGAATTAGCCTCTGATCTGCACTTTCGCTGCCCGAATTTGAAGCATAGGTTTCTAGGCCTTGGGGTCTCCGAGGTGGAGAAACAGCGTTCACGCCCCAACCCAGTGCACCCCAGGAAGTGGGGAGGCAGCTAAAGCTTTTCCTTCCTCTGCAGGGAAGAGTCCACATGACAGGAATGCTCAGAAAAGAGACAGAAATGCCTGTCGTGCTACTGTGAGAGCTGGTTCGCCCCACCTCCACTGTCAGAGAAACATCCGTCCCACCTCGCCCAGCGGAACAGGGACCCGGCAGGACGGCGCCTGCCCCTCCTCCACCCCGAAAGGCGCCCTGGCTGCCGAGAGGTTTGAGAAGAGAGTTGGGGGATTGCACTCGGGGACCTTTCCGAAGTAGCAGGGCCCTCGGGCCCTCACCTCGCCCCCAACCTCTCCTCTGCGGCTGGCTGCGCACTGTCGGGGCCACCAGCACTGGCTGCCGCCGTCCCACGCCCAGCCCAAGGAAACGCTTACAGTTTGTCGCCCCCTGTCGGCTCCCGGTCCGGCTCTGTGAGTTCCCGCGCCGCGGGCTGGGTTGGGGAAGAAGCGACCCAAAGTAGGATTGCGAAGAAAAAGCAACATTTCTCCCGCCTCCCAGGAAAGCCGCGTAGCCCTCTCCATGGCCCAGGGGCAGCTACTAACCAACGCTGAGCGCACAGAGGTAAAGAGCTCGTGGTTTTGAGTTTTTGCTTGGCTTAGTTTACCACCTAGTTTTTGCGCTCCCTGGGCGCAGCGTCCCAAAGTGATGAGCGGCTTCCACAGGCGCGCGAGCCGAGGACCTGAGAGCGCGCAGGACCCGGGGATATGACTCGTCCGACTGTGGCTGATCACCTACATGTGCGGACGATGGATTTGAGGGTCCGGCTGCGGTCTTGGGACTTGACCCAGATTTCCCAAGGCCAGGGAAGAAGGAGAGGCAACCTCTGTGAGTGAAAGAGGAAGCAGAAGGGGGTGCCTGGCGTGCAGGGGGCTGGGATTGAAGGGTTACCCGATTCTCTCTGGCTGTTGTCTCCTGAGCCATGAGCCCAGAACCCAGGTGTCTTCCTCGCATCTTGTCTCCTGCTTCGCTTTGATTTTTGGTTGGATCGTTTCGGGAAGTCATTTGGTTGCAAAACAAAAATGCCGGCGTGTTCCGGGGCCCATGCGCGTCAGGATTTTCATGAGAAACTAAACGAGCAGATGCTTTCCGGGTTCCGCAGGTGCGCGTTTCGGTTATGGTGGAAGGAAGGGGGCATAAAAAATAGGCGACCTTAGCTGGGGGCCCTGGGCCAAGCCTGAGCCTAACGACGACGGCAGCTGGGATCCTTCTGACGTCCGCGCTTCGGGGTGAGTCCACTTTTGCTCCCGCGTGTGTACTGTGGCTGAGCTCAAGACATGAGCTTCGCGGTTTTTTAAGACCACTGCGTCTTTAGTTATGTGGTTCAAAATCAAAGTCAGACCAAGCCTCTTAAGTTTGTTTCTCAATTTACATTTTTTTAAAAACAGTGCAGGCTACCAGCGCTCTTTATGGGCCAGGTAAAAATACAGCCGGCTAGCTGCAAGATTAGAAAAGGGCTGAGCCGTGTCAGGGAATTGCAAATGCTTAGAGAATGCTCAAACAGCTCAGAGGCTCGCCAAAAAACAGGAACGTGGGACGAAGCAGCAAAAGCCCGGGAAGTGACTGCTGTGCTGATAGGAGGGGACAGAGAAGAGAGGACTGCAGGCTAAACTGGCTCGGGTGAGCGCTGCGCAGTGGGTCTGGCCACATGTGTCCTTCCCACCGTGTGGCCCCTCAGGGACCCGCTGCACCTGCTTCTTCGGACTAAGATACACAGCCGCACCCCACCCCCAGGCCCCAAGAGCAAGAAATACTGTGCAGAACTTCCCGCAGACCTTTTCCTGAGGTTTTATTTTCACTTGGTCTGCTTGTGACCACAGTGGTCTTAAAGTGGGCTCTTTGCCTAGCTTTGCCTTAAGTTTGCTGGCCTGGAAATGTTGATTACCAAAAACAAGCCAGGTCAGAGTGCTGGGATGGAGCGCAGTTTCGTTTACATCGGCTACTGCCAGCGGGGAATATCCTCGGAAACGCGGCCATAGAAGCAAACAAAAGTTTTATCATTTTCCTAAAATGAAATGAATAGAAAAGAGAAGATGAACATACTCGGACTGGTTAACAAACCAGTGGACATTCCAGGGCCCTCAATTCTGCTCAGAGACGTGGGGAAAAAGCAAATCGGAAAACAGATATGCTGTGAAACCCCCGCCCCTAGAAATAAATGTGGAAATTGAGTGTCAAAGATCTAAGATATTTTCCACCCTGCAATACAGGGATTTGACTATATATTGATGTTTCTTTTGGAGTAGGAGCATTTTAATCTTTTCACTTGGATGATAAAAATAAACTGCAGGGGGTTGGTGCCCTTTGTGTGAATAAAGATTTTTTGGAGGCTTCTCAAGAACCTAAGTCCTTGTCACTCTTGGGAGTACATACTCACTGCAGCAAGGTCCAGCGTTCCCTGCTTTCCCTGGCAATGTGCGTGTCAAATAAGCTCCAGTTTTCCCTCACATAAAATCGCACCTATGCTTTGCAGTTATTAGATCTACTTCATTTTATCAGCATAAATGCCTGCAGAAGATTCCAGGCACTAGTTGAAATTCCATCTTTGCAGTGAGCTTTTGAAAATGTTTCTATGACAGTACTAAGAGTCTCAACCACAATATTAAAATGGACATATCTGGGAAACTTAAAATGTCCATGGGGCATGTCTCCTGGGTACCCAGAAAAGGGGAGATCTAAGAGTAGCCACGGGGTACAAAAGACAGAAGTGGTTCTTTCCAGGGTAACCGAGAGGGTGGTGCTGTAAGTGCCTGCAGGGCGACTCCAAAGCCCACCATGGGCCAGGGGCTCCTGTTGCCTGGAGGATGCCCCTTCATCAGACTTGCTCAGCTGCAAATACTGACACATGTGAGACATCCACACTGGCCTGGCCTAATTGGAACCAGCTTAAAGTGTGCTGCCCTTGAATGCTAGGACAATGCTTGGAAATTTCTGCTACTACCTGGACATAGAACCTGGAGAATGGACATGGAAACAAACATGTGGAAAGCCCTCTGTCCTGTTAAAGTAACACCCAGGCAGTCCTCATTTACCTGGATTTGCCCTCTCCAGTCTTCAGCACAAAAATCATAATTCAGGCTCTAGAAGTGGGGTAGTGAGGGGTCTGCAGAATGATTGTTGTTTAGCCACAAAAGACTAATAAGCCTACAGGGGGCATCCAGATTCCCCCTTCCCCCGCTCAAAACCCACGATAAAGCCAAAGTGCTCATCTTCGGTTACCTGCTTTTTCATAATTAAGACTATGATTTATAATTAAATGTTAAGGCCTTTATTTTTCATATATAGCATACTGTTTAGTAACGCCTTTTTTGGAATAAAGGCTTTGTTTGGGGTTATAGGAGTTTGTTCAGTGTAAGCTTGAAGTCTTGAAGGCCTCTTTAATTGCCTAGTCTCATCAAAGTAAGATCTCCTTCCTGTTCATTCAGCTTACCGTTTGCATTTCTCCATGTTATTTCTACTCACGATGGCACTTAAATCATTTTCCTTGTAAGAAATCAAGTATCTTTTATGATAGGCTTTCTTCAAGGCACAAATGGAACAAATTTTTACTTGTGAGTAACTTTACTGCCTGACTAGCCCATCACTTCTAACTAATTATTGCTTGATATCTTTTTCTCTCTAATTGCTGGGACATCCCAGTGCCTGCTGCACACACACATATATATAATATGTCCATGGCTCAGTGATGGTTTTGATTTTCTCCTCCCTCCCCCTGTGTATGGGCTGTGGAGTTTTATTGAAGCCTCCGGTTTTGATTTAGTGTTTTGCAGTTTGTGATCTCATTGCCTGGTATGGAAAATATTAGACAGGGTCTGCAGATCGTATGCAGGAAAGGACACACATCACCACTGTGGGGTGAGTGTGTCCCCAGAACTACAAAAAAGCCAACTATATAGCTCTCTAAAGTCAGTGTTCAGTTTGGGGGCTGCCAAGTAGACCCTACCTCAGCCGGTGCTGCTTTGCAAAGTCTTCTTTAAGAAACACTGATTCTTTACCGCACATTGAAATCGCTGGGGGAGCCGTTCAACATTTTGATATCTGGGTCCCATCCCCACAGATTCTGGTGGGATTTTTCTGAGCTACAGTCTGGACGTTGGGAGTTTAAAGAGCTGCCCAGGTGATTCTAACGTGCATTAAAGTTTGAGAATCTCTGCTTTAGGAAGAGATGGTATAATATGATACTTCTTGCTTCACAAGTGTATCATAGGATCCCAGAGGGAAAGCTGTGTCCTGAGTGGCCTCACCTCTGTGAGTACCTACAATGAAAACAAGTTTAAATTCGTGTCTAAATCTGCCTTCCCTTGCATTTTCGCACTGTGCTACTTTGACCCCTCCTGGCAAAAGCTGAAAAGGGAGAAAGCTGCCTTTTCAACCCGTGTTGGCTGCCCAGGGTTTGCTCTTTCTGCCCTTGCACAGGTGATCCCAGCTTCCTGGTTAAGTGTAACCATCTGCACTGCTTCGCTGCAAAGTAAGTGAGGGGGCAAAAGGGAGGCAGGGGCTGACCTAGCTCCTTAAGCAGACGAAGACCAACGTTGGGAGAAGGTATCAATGACTAGGAAATGCTACCCAAGGGCAAGTCAGACTAATTGCCTTGTCCCAGGAGATGGGAGTTCAACACCTAACAGTCTCTAGATGTACAAGTAGCACGCATGGTCCTCAGGCTTCCTGCTGCATCTGGGAGATACTGAATCTTCTTAAGTGCTCGTAGTTTTGTATTTTTATGATTACAGCCATTGCTAACATTGTTTAATTACCAAGCACCTGGAGAGAGGAGGGACTTTTTCACCTGGCAGTGGCAGCTGCTCCTGCCCCAGACCCAGACTTGCAGTACCGAGAACACTTACCTTAAAGTCTCAGGAACCAATGAAAAGAAAACTCCTTTTGATTTCCATTAGTCTCACCTAAACTGCTTTATAATTTGATTTGTATGTCATATAAGTTTATGCATAGTTCAAAACGTGAGCCTCATTTCAGTTTTTTTTTAACAAGTCCCAAGATAATCTGGGGTAACCTCATCACTGCGGTTTATGTCCTCAACTTTAAAATCACAGGGTTGTTTGCAGTGGTTTTAAACACCCTTTCAACTACAAAATGTTGCTAAGTTGCCATTAAAACTAAGAGAATGTGATCACTTCTATGGTTTATCTTACAAGGGTACAAGTGAATCTTTCTAAGAGTAAAATATAAAC
>CAUYQV010066611.1:0-11863 GCA_963574575.1 Galagoides demidoff
AATAAACAAATGGGACTTGATGAAACTGAAAAGCTTCTGTACAGCTAAGGTGACAATAACCAAAACAAACAGACAACCTACACATTGGTAAAGGATGTTTGCATATTCTGATTCAGACAAAAGCTTGATAACTAGGATCTACAGAGAACTTAAAATAATAAACAGAAAAAGCGCCAACAATCCCTTAGATCACTGGGCAAGAGATATGAACAGAACCTTCTCTAAAGAAGACAGATGAATGGCTAACAAATGTATGAAAAAATGCCCATCATCCCTAATTGTTAGAGAAATGAAAACTGAAACCACCCTGAGATGTCACCTAACCCCAGTGAGAACGGCCCTCATCACCAAGTCTCAAAACTGCAGATGCTGGCATGGATGTGGAGAGAAGAGAATACTATTTTTAATTTATTTGAGACAGAGTCTCGCTCTATCACCTTGGGTATAGTGCCGTGGTTGCCTCAGTTTTTCTATTTTTTATTTTTTTAGTAGAGATGGAGTCTCATTTTTGCTCAGGCTGGTCTGGAACACGTGAGCTCAAGCAATCCACCTGCCTTGGCCTCCCAGAGTGCTGGGATTATAGGTGTGAGCCATTGCGCCTGGCCAAATTTCTAATATGTAATGAATGGAAACAACTCATGTATCAGTAAGTAACAGAGAAATGCTGAAGTAAACTACGAATATAATGAAATTAAAAAGTGAGGCTATGTGAATACATGAGAAGTCCATACAAAATCACACTAAACTCAAAAAGCTCAGATCATGAAATGGTCTGACAAAGGAGGGCCATTCCTAGCTGGGCCTCTGGGCTTTGCCGACTTCCACGGCTACAAACTCAGCCCTTCCCGCTGCACATCAGCCCGCCGCTGCCTGGAAGAGCTGGGCTCGCATCCCCTTCTCTCGGCTCACTCAGTAGATTCGGTCTGGTCACTCTCCACCTCCCGCTGACAGGCAGCTAAAGCAGGGGCACAGCTGGGCAGGGAACACTGGATGCTGTGGCGTTATTTTCACATTCTTCTATGCAGTGCGCTGGTGAGAGGCCATGGGAGTGAGAGACACTGGCCTAGAGAACTGTAATACGGTTCAGTTGTCCATATTGTTCAAGAAGACAAATTTGGAAAGACACCGTAATAAAAAAGCAGGTATACTGAAAACATCAATGCCTCAAGAAGGCACACTGGACTCTAGATGTGAAGAGCTACGACTCTAGGCAAGACTAGTTTCTACTAACAAGGACACAATGCATTTACAGTTGGGAAGAGCCAAAATTTCCCCTGGGATCAGTGTGATCCAGAGGCGTGGGTGCAGGAGGTGGGCGCACGACACCTGGCTTAGAGCTTGGCTACCTTGGGGCCCTACGATCTGGGGCTGTGAGCTGATCACAGAGGTTCAGTCTCCTCAGCCTGAAGGGCAGATGAGGATGACAGCTAACTCAAAAGGTCACACTTACAATCAAGTGAGATGTTGAAGAAAGCTTCTCACAAGCGAAACTATTATACAGATATCATGCACTAAACAACATATAAGACCTAAGGAGTCTTCTGAATTTCAAAATATGAGACTGGACTTGACAGAGCCTTGAAATCCAGCCCATCTCCTGTCTCTGCTGCACAGAGTAACGGGGTATCATTTTGGACAGGCCTGTACCGTCACAGGCTGTCTCATCACACAATCCTCTCCAACACTAACAATGAGGTATAGGATGGAGACAGGAAGGGGAGGGTGTGGTAGAAAGAGTAAAACAGAAAGAAGCCCAAATCTTTTGTTCCAAGGGATGTATCAACAAGAAAGACAAAGGGGAAATAAAGGGGTGGTGTGTATGCAGGTGATCAAACTACTAGCAGGTTGATGCGAAGGATGGGGAGAGTCAGATGGGACGCGGGGAATAATGCCAAGGCAAAAGGGGTCTTGTCCCACTCACCAGGACAGGGTGGCCTGACCCACGAACTGCTGAGTGGAACCACAGGCAAAGCTCTCGTCACCTACCTGAGGCTCCCTTGGCTCCTAAGTGGCCTGCACACTGAGCTGAGGCCCACAAGGAGGTGGGGGATGTGCAGGTGGCCAGCTGGGGGAGTTCAAGCCGAGGGGTCAGCAGACAGGTGCATCAGGATGAGTCAGGACAGAAGAAGTGTCAAGAGACCCTGAACTCTGGCACAAAGGATTATTCTAAGTGAATATGGTGATCCAGAATAATCTCAACAAAAGCGCAAGAAAGGAACTTTGGTCAGCTACAAGCCAGAAACTTTGCTGTGGGAATGGAGCTGCCTGTCACCCTCTAGTGCGGTGTTTTTCAACCTTTTTAATCTCATGTCACACTTGAACCTCTAGTTAAACTTCTATGGCATACTTAAATTATATGGATTAAAAAAAAAAAAAGTAAAAGGCTGGGTGTGGGGGTTTCTGCCTAGAATCCCAGCACTCTGGGAGGCTAGGGCAGGCAGACTGCTTGAATTCAGGAGCTCAAAACCAACCTGAGCAGGAAGGAGACCTCAGCCCTATGAAAAATAGAAAAAAACTAGATGGGAGTAGTGGTGGGAACCTGTAGTCCCAACTATTCACTGAGGCTGAGGCAAGAAATGTCTTGAGCTCAGGAGTTTGAGGAGGCTGCTGGGAGCTATGACACCAGGGCACTCCACCCAGGGCTGCAGAGTGAGACTCTGTATCAAGGAAAAAGAAAGTAAAAAAACCCCAGTATTATTACTGTGCCTTAAACTTCTTTTGAAAATAATTTAATTAATGATCTTTAAAAATTTTTGCACCACACCTCAGATCCTCTCATGGCACACCGGCTGAAAGATAGGAGAACAGTCATTATCAAATAACGAGGTCATCAGGTGCCATCTCTGATGGGTTCGTAAAATGCCCGTCATGAATGTGATGGGCATTAGAGCAAAGCAGGTTGATACACTCTGCAGGGATCTGTGCTCATCCCAGAAGGCAGCTTATCAATTTGCTCCAGGGCCTGAGGGTCTACAGAAAAATTGTCATAGCAGACCCTTGAGTTTGCCCCTAAATGGGAGGGCTCTCTCCCTTAGCGGAGGGGTGGGGCATCCTTGATGGCTGATGTGTGTCAAGATCTATCAGGACAACCGTTTTATTTCCTCGCCATTTGAATCCAGGCTTACGGTTTTTCAGGACACAGGTGGTGTGGAGTGTGGATGCACAGCAGGGTTGAAGCCGGGAAGGCTTATTTCCTCACACCAAGCGCTAAGGCCGACACAGGCAAGATCCCCTACTTGTTCTCTCCAGGCGGTGACTTCACTTTTTGTTGTTAGGTTTTGTGCCTGTTTAGGGCACTATATGGGGATACTTTTGTATTCTCTCCCATCCAGCACTAGCCATAAGCTTTGTTTCCTGTAACCTTTCATACCCCAAAAGAAAAAAAGTGGGGGCTCGGCGCCTGTGTTAAATACACCTGAGCTGGCGGGTTCAAATCCAGCCCAGGCCCACCAAACAATGACAGCTGCAACCAAAAAATAGCCAGGTATTGTGGTGGGTGTCTGTAGTCCCAGTTACTTGTGAGGCTGAGGCAGGAGAATCACTTGAGCCCAGGAGTTGGAGGTTGCTGTGAGCTGTGATGTCACAGCACTCTACCCAGGGCAACAGCTTGAGGCTCCGTCTCAAAAAAAAAAAAAAAAAAAGTGGGGGAGGACAGGAAGGAATGCTTGCTCGATCAGATTTCAAGGCTTAAAAATAATAACGTAGGCAGCTAACACTTCTATGGCATTATGATACTTCCAAGAGACACACTAGAAACTCAAGGACACAGAAAATATAAGAATAAATGGACGGTGAAAGAATACTAAGCTAAAATTAATTACAAACTAGAAGAAACCCAAATATCCATCATCAGAAGGATAAATACTCCAAGGTACAGAATTCTATGCAGTGGGGAGTACTTGGCAGTGTGAACTACAGCTACCAACGCCGACCAACCTCACAAACAGAATGTTGGACAAAGGAGGGAAACCATGGCAAGATTCTAAATGAAGTTCAAAAATGCACGTCAGTGGGAAATCTATAAAGAAAAGCAAAGGAATGATAACTAGAACATCACACGAGAGATTACCTGTGGATGAGGAGGGGGAGGGGACCTGACTCTTCTGGCATTGTATTTCTGCAGCCGGATGGGGAGTACACTGGTTTACTTTATCATTCGTATTTAAACCTCACATTTTAAGGCTTAAAATGTGTGATACCATGTATGTCTGATATGTTTCGTGTAAAAATGTCTTTCATTTATAAAAAATAAGTTTTAAAGGAAACAAATATATATATTTTTAAAGATTACAGATTATGAAAACAAAAGCAGGCTCATTGAAATAAAAATCGCAAAACATGGCTAAACTCTGGTCAGGAGGAGAAATGATGAACTGTCACAGACTGCTTAAGAATTAGCCCAGAATGCAACACAGAGCAATGAGGAGATAAACAGGAGAGTGGCCAGGAGATGCGGTTAACGGAGAAGCTCCTCACCCATCCGACAGACGCTTCAGAAGCAGAGAGCACAGCACCCAGGAAGAAGCAAAGCCAGAAAGCCGAGGATTCCCCAGATTGGAGTCTTTGAGTCTCTGGATTGAACGCTGAAGGAACGAATTGGATGGTACAAGACGTACTACATGAACATCCAGGAAAATGAGAAAAGTCCTAACAGCTATCAGGGTTAAAGGTAGTTTATATAAAGAATTATGTCTCCACCAGCAACTAGACACATAAACAATTACGGAGTACTGCTGTAAGGAGCAGAGGCAAACTGCTGGCCTAGGACCTACACCCAGTTGTCAATAGGAAGTAATAGCAGAACAAGGCCCAGACCCTACACCCAGCTGTCAATCGGAGTGATGGCAAAACCAGGCCCAGACCCTACACCCAGCTGTCAATCAGAGAGATGGCAAAACCAGGCCCAGACCCAACACCCAGCTGTCAATCAGAGAGATGGCAAAACCAGGCCCAGACCCTACACCCAGCTGTCAATCAGAGTGATGCAAAACCAGGCCCAGACCCAACACCCAGCTGTCAATCAGAGTGATGGCAAAACCAGGCCCAGACCCTACACCCAGCTGTCAGAGTGATAGCAGAACAAGGCCATTTCAGAACACAAATGGCAACAGCGTTCCCCTCCAACAAAGCCTTTTTCGAACAAGGATCTCTTACTAAAGCATCAATTTTAGCAACAAGAAAACTGAATCTAGATGGAAGGAAAGTATATTAGAAGAAATATATAAAATACTTTAAAATCTAGTTAACTATTACTTGTAACATGCTTGTAAAACATAGGTAAACATATTACCTATGTTTTAGTGTTTAGGACAGTTTCAGCAGAAATCCTGGACCAGTGCTGTCCTATAGAAATATAACATCTATAATTTTAGATTTTCTAATAGTCATATTATAAAGCATAAAGAAACAGGTGAAAATACATTTTAGTATTTAGCTGACTATATCTAAAATTTTATCATTTTAACATGCAATTAATGTACAAATGAGATGTTTCACAAACTTTTGCACTAAATCTTTAAAATCTGGCACTTATTTTACATTTACAGGATATATTCTTTCAAGTGCTAAATTTTTATCAGGAGCTGTATTTAGAATTCATAAAATGTATGGTAGTTTCATATCCAGGCTGCTCCAAACATATTTCAAATTTCACAATAACTAAATCTACTATCGGTTTTCAAACTTACGTTGATTACAACTAAATTAAGTAAAAAAAATTTTCTCCTAATTTTTTTTTTGTTAAGTGCTTAATAACCTCCTGCAGGTAATGACAACCATTTGGAAAGCACAGGACTAGAGAGTAACAACCCCAAGATATGGGAGTGGGATGAATATATAAGTTAAGCATACAAGGGTCCTGATTTTTTTCTGGAGGATGACACAGCTAAAAAGTATTTTACACTTTCTTAAAATAGAATTGAAAAGTTACCATTAAAAAATTTAAGAGCAAAAAAAGAAAAAAAATAAGAGCAGAAATAAATAAGATCTATAAACTTATAAATGAGGAAGAATAGAATAAAGCAAATTTTGCCCATAAAAGGCAGGGAAAAAAAAAACAAAAACAAAGAAAAACACATGATAAACAGGAAACACAAAATAAGTCATCAGAAAAAGTCCAAAGAGGCTTGGTGCCTGTGGCTCAAGTGGCTAAGGCGCCAGCCATGTACACCCAAGGTGGCAGGTTCGAATTCAGCCTGGGCCTGCCAAACAATGACGGCTGCAACCAAAAAATAGCCAGGCATTGTGGTGGCCGCCTGTGGTCCCAGCTACTTAGGAGGCTGAGGCAGGAGACTCGCTTGAGCCCAGGAGTTTGCTGTGAGCTGTGATGCCCCAGCACTCTACCCAGGGGGACAGCTGGAGGCTTCTGTCTCAAAAAGTCCAAAGATACCAGTAATCACAACAAGGGGGTGTTTGAAAAAGAAGTTGAACTTTATAGCTATTTTATTTTTTAAAAAGATCTGAAGCAAATATGATTTGATTCAAAATTATGAATTCTGAATGGCAGGTAAATGGGCATGTTATATTATTGCCTGGATTTCTCTAAATTTGTATCTTTTCCAGATAAAAACATAATCTATAGGGGGTGGTGCCTGTGGCTCAAGGGAGTAGGGTGCCAGCCCCATATACTGGAGATGGCAGGTTCAAACCCAGCCCTGGCCAAAAATTGCCAAAAAAAAAAAAAAAATATATATATATATATATATATATGTATATATATTTTTTAATATATAAAAAATTTTATATATATAAAATCTGTATCAGGGGAGGCGGGGGGGAGAACCTAAAGCAAACCTGCTCTATTAAACCCGGGTTAACAGAACCATGTCTATTCTCTAACACAAGTCACGTGATGAGGTTGACTCACAGCACGGTCTGTATTTCTTAACTGTCTCATAAATCTGGTTCCTACACTGCCTCTTTTTCTTCTGTTCGAAACATATAGTTGCTTCATTTGTGCTGCCCTGAAGGGACTCGATTCAGAACTTCTCTCTCAGGAGGGGGGGTTGCACAGAGCAGCCCGGATCCCTTCCCAGAGCAGTTGAGCTGCCCGTGGGCTCTGCACACACACGGAGCCCGACGGGACCACACCTGGGATTTTCCTTAAATCTTTCCAGCAGTCCCTATCAGCAAACCAAGGAAAGAAACTTGGAATTCCACTCCACAGACCATCCCTAAGAAATGCACAGGACTGCTGAGCTTCTCAGGACGGGGCACTGTGCAGCCAAGAGCCCATCTCCTCTCACACTCAGGAAGGGGTCAGAGAGGACGGGAAAATCCCCTTCAATGGTAGCCTGCAAACTGCTCTAGCCGGCACCAGTCTGTGGATCTGTCACTGTGGGGAAGGACACTGAGGACCTGGGAGGAGGCTGGTGCACCTGCTGTCATGACCCTAAGACACACAGCTTGTGCTCTGGCTTCTCAGCATAGATGGGCTCATCTTTCTTAAAGTTTCGAGAATCCCTTAATGGTAAGGGCAGACTCTTAGGGTTTTCTTCCTAAGAGTTTAAGAGACAGGGGCTGTTGTTTTATGACTTAGTGAATTAGCTGAAGGCCTAGCATCCTTTTGAAACTCAAGTAACCACTGGCCAGCAGCCACAGAATAAGGCCGGTCTCAACTGCGGGTTGTTGTGTTAATGTGGACAAGGGGGTGGCAGGTGTAGCAGAGACCGAAAATCACTTCTTGTACCCCAGGGAACGTCTTATGTTCAGATGATTTTTCTCCACTTTTCTAGCCAATAATTTAAGTTATTTTTTTGTTTAAATTAAAAAAAAAATTAATCTGCATTTTCTGTTATAAATCCAAAGCTAGAGAAAACAAAAAGCAGTTCAGGAGTTAGGTGGTTAGCAGAGAAAAACCAGAGGACAAAAAAATTCAAACAATGCACCACAAGAAAAACTGAAATGTGCCTGTATCTAATTCTCGTCACTCTTTGGTTAAAGTGAACTCAACTCAACATAAGGTCAATTCTCCCTACGTATGGGGCACTGCCTGTGATATCTGCAGGAGGTTTTTCCAGAACCAGGCAGCCTGCTTATTATAAGTGCAAATACTCCTAGTCCTATGACACCTGAAACAGATGCTGGAAGTTTATTCAAAGTCCCAAGGACTGTACAGTGAACACTGGCAGGCGTGTTCCACATTCACCCCGTAGGTCCCAGGGAGCTGGCATCACTGCGCTGCTGTATACAGTAACGCAATGCTTTGAACTGAGAGGCCACCCCACAAGACTAATCATCAAGCCCATGTTAATTTCGTTGCCACTTCCTCCCCCACTTGGCTCACCAACTTCATCAGGTGCCTGCTATGAACCGAAAGCGCACTGAGTAAGGTCACTGCAGGCTGGTGCGTCTTCCCCAAATAATATTTTGTTGTTCAAGATAAAAGTAGTTACTGAGTCAGATTTCTGCCTTTGGACGTTTTAGCTGCAGTCAGGTATGAAAGATAACTACTGATAAATAAAAAGCCACGTCCAAGCATGTTCAGTGAAACTTTTTTAGTGTAAATACACATAAGGCAGTACCAGGCGTATCTCCAACATGAAAGCAATAGTTTTACACCTTTTACACCCTTTGGTCTGAGTTGCCCCTTTCACCTGAGTTATCTTTTTCCTGATTCTGTGTAGATGTGGTCGTGAAGAAAGCACCCAGCCGAAAGAGAAGGGTGAATTCCAGGACACTGGCTCATCCCTGGTTCTGGGGGCCTGAGAGAATGGACTGTAAGACCTCACTCAACGGACCGACGTGGCTGCCGAGTGCCTGCTCTCCACACATCTGTGTCATGGACATTCCAGGGACACCAGGCCCTGAGTCCCCAGGAAAGGACAAGGGAGGGCTCAGAGGGATGATGATTATGAGAGCTGAATACTGCACTTCTGCTCAAGGCAATGATCTGAATGATCTATCCTCGCCACAATACTGTGAGGCTGGTAAAATAGTATTACCTACATTTTATAAATGAGGAATTGTGGCCAGAGAGCTTAAGTAAGTTGCCCAAGATTACTCAGCTGGTAAGAGGAAGAGCTGGGATTTAGGCTGAGGTAGGCTGGTTCAGAGCTCAGACTTAACCACGACACCACTCAGAGTGGCTGTGGTGGCCACAGGGTGCAGGTCTGGGAGGCTACGGAAGAGCAGAGGCTTTTGGTCTGGAAAACGCTTTAGTCCTCAGTCCCAGCTGAGCAGCAGATGACACTGTTCCACCTCCTGTGTGTGCCTCACAAAGTACCAATAAGCAACAGCATTAAAAATCCGGTGTGTTGAGCTGCACAAAATTTTACCATTCTGTGTTTTTAAATGGTTATGTACCAAGAGCGAGGTATTTTTAACCTCACTATTAAAACCACACACACAACACCAAATCCCTTCTCTCATTTTTTAGCTGTCCAAGGTGCTCTCACACAGCTGTCGCATTTGATTCTGCCGTAACATCCCCAATTTACAGATGAAGAACAGAGATGCAAAGAGGGACCTTCCCTGGGTAAAGAGTGGCAGGATCCACACTAGATCCAAGTCTTTGAATTCTTATACGGGGCTCTTACACAGAGGTTACCAGATGGTTTATTTATTATTTTCCTATTTTTTTCATATTTGAATTAATGTCTTGCAAATAGTAAATACATTTGTGATGTTCCTTGTACTTCTGCAAAACAAATCAGCTGATTGTGATGTGATTTACATGCCATCATTAAAGGGGAATAAGAATATTTAAAATGTAATTAAGGGAAAGGTAAAGCAATGATAAGTAGATGGAAAGAAAGTGGTTTACAAAAATGTGGTCTATGGAATACATATGGAGCTTCAGAAGGAGTCTCTAAAGTAGGTGTCCTCAACCTATGGCTCGCAGGCCTCATGCGGCCTACCAGGTGTTTCTGCCTGTCCTGCTTAGCAGCCGACTTGTCCTGGGGTCTGCGGTCTGGCCCTCCAACGGTCTGAGAAACAGTGAACTGGACCCCTGTTTAAAAAGTTTGAGGTCCCCTGCTTTAAAGCATTACACTTTGATCACTCCAGTCTCTGGTATGTTTTTATCACCCACAACAACCACTCCTGCCTTCCCAGAGCATGACTTGACTCAAAGTAGAATTTAACTAATTCTGTTCAATACTGTAAAAAAAGAAAAAGAAATAAGAAAACCAACCCCCTGAGGGTAGATTTTGTATATCTTTGTACAGGGTAAAAATAATCAAGACATAATATTAAAATAATAGTTTATGTTTTTAAAGCAACATTTGTAATTAAACATTCACCCACTGGCAATCTAGAACACTAAAATAAACATCCACCCAGTTCTAGGTCCAACAGAATTTTGAGCTATTAAGCTTTTATTCCTACTTGATGAGCTCCAAAAACAAAAGTGCATTTTTAAAATCCAATACCTGAGTAGTGGTGGCCTAATATTTATATGACAGTCCCTCCATATACTGCAGAATATGCAAGCTTATCTGCATGGTCCTGGTCGTAGAGGAGCATCCCTGTTATTATTCTACTCATAATAAGTTAATGAAGATAACATATCACGGAAATACCAAACCCAGCAGCCCACAGTGGAATCTGAGAAAATATGAAGTCTTAAACTTTCAATATTCAAAGAAATTATACTTGGGTTAGAAAATTGTGTGTATCGATCATGTATGCAACTTTACTACCCATTAGTTACTGAAATACCTGGAAGGCTTCAGGACGATGTGCCTCTCTAACCAAGCTCAGCCTGGACCACGGGGCCAGCCTGAGGGCACGATCACAGATAATAGTGACTTACAGGGTAGTAACTTTCTAGGACTGGCATCTAGAAGTGATGGCATCAGCCTATCTCATAATAAAGACAACTACTTTAAACAAATGAACATTCACATATTTACAAAACCCTCGATCTTCTCTGCTTCATTTATTAGGCACCTTAGTTTAAATAAAAATACTAGAAATAAACACATACAAGAGCTATTACGGTTAAGGGCTGTATTCTTAGGTTGGAATGCTGCTTCCATCACTGCCTGGCTGTGTGACCCAGAGGAAATTCCTTAATCTCGCTGAATCCCAGAGTTCTCCCTGGGTTTGAGAAAGGCTGCCAGAGACTTCCAGGAGTGAACTCTCAGCTCAGACCTTTGAGGAAACCTGTCAACCTTTGGTGCCTCAGTTTCCTCGTGTGTAAAATGGAGATGAGAAAAGCGTACATTTGGGAAACGCCTGTATCTCAGTGGTTAGTGCGCCAGGGCTGGTGGGTTCAAACCCGGCCCAGCCTGCTAAACAACAACAAAAATAGCCAGGCGTTGTGGCTGGCGCCTCTAGTCCCAGCTACTAGGGAGGCTGAGGCAAGAGAATCACTTGAGCCCAAGAATTTGAGGTTGCTATGAGCTCTGATGCAACAGAACTCTACAGAGGGTGACAAAGTGAGACTCCGTCTCAAAAAAAAAAAAGAAAGAAAAGTGCATATTTTATTAGGTTGTTGGAATTATTAAGCTTATTAGTGCAAAGTACTGAGAACAGTGCCTGACTCATAGAAAGCTACCTCTCTTTCTTATCTGTGAGATGAGCCAGCCTCAGAATTGTTGAGAGTGATGGACTTATATGAAATATAAAACCACAGCATAATACTTCTCCCACACACTTACGTATCTGGTAAGTTCACATCTTTAAACTAAGGAGCCTGATGAATATAAAACACATGGCTCAGCTGGGCGCCTGTGGCTCAATCGGCTAAGGCGCCAGCCACGTACACCTAAGGTGGCCAGTTCGAATCCCCAGCCCGGGCCCGCCAAACAACAATGATGGCTGCAACCAAAAAATGGCCGGGCGTTGTGGCAGGCGCCTGTGGTCCCAGCTACTTGGGAGGCGGAGGCAGGAGACTCGCTTGAGCCCAGGAGTTGGAGGT
>CAUYQV010066612.1:0-14268 GCA_963574575.1 Galagoides demidoff
ATTGTAAATTGGGCTGCTATAAACATTCAAATGCAAATGTCCTTATAATAAAACCGATGGGTGGTGGGAGGGTGACCGGAAAGATCAGCTATATATCTGTCTAACAAGGGTACAAGTGAACTTTTCTAGAACTAGAATATAGATGTTTTGATACAATGATTAAGCAAATGACATGAAATTTGTTAACCAGCTTGATGAAAGTGTTTCAAATTGTATATGAAAACAGCACAATGTACCCCATGTTTGCATTAATGTATACAGATATCAATTAATAAAAAAAAATAATAAAATGCTTTTTGTTTGGGGGGAGAAGTAGATACCTAGTGATGGAATTGCAGGATCAAATGTTAGGTGTACTTTTACTTCGTCAAGAACTCTCCACACTTGTTTCCATACAGGCCGTACTAGTTTGCAGTCCCACAAACAGTGCAGGAGCGTTCCCTTCTCTTTGTAACCACACCAGCATCTGTTGCTTTGGGACCTTGTGATGAGGGCCATTCTCACTGGGGTTAGGTTATAGCTCAAAGTGGTTTTGTATTACTAGTTGAAAGAAAATATGCATATTTATTTTTGATAGAAGTTACAAATTGCCCGTCAAGGAACTTGGACTTGTTTCTAAAGCTTCTCAGCACATATGGAAATGCATGATTTTTAAATATGACTGCCATATTACGTTTATTCTCTAGGACCATGGAGAAACTTGACATTATCCATCAGTGATTCCAAGACACAAGGTTAGAATTGCATTGCAGGAAGAGACAGGTTCATAAAAACAACTCTTTGAGTAAATGCAAGTTGAAATGAGGTCAAACAGAAAGTTATTGAGAACTAGAAATAAGCAAGAGAAATAAGTGGGAAATAAGAGAAATAAGTGGGAACTTTTGTGAAGTAACAATTCCTGAGAACTTAAAACATGCAAAATGTCCTGATATTTGTCTTTTTAGGAGTCCATTATGACATAATTATTTTAGAGAACTCAGCTATTTAAGTGAATTTACAAACATATATATGCATTATTCTAGGTAAAGTATTGCAAGAATGGAAAAATACCACCATGTGCACTCAGTACTAAATTAGATGTGATTGATTAATACTGAACTCCACATATGCAAGTGAAACCCATCAAAAAAAAATAACATGTGGGATGGGGAAAGAAGGGATAGGTAAATTCACACCTAATGTTGTGCAGTGCACATTATCTGGGTAAGAGGGCACCTTCTAACTTTGACTCGATCCGTACAATGTTGATGATGTAAACAAAACTTTTCTACTCTATAATATTCTGAAATAAAGAAAAAATGGATACAAACTTTCTCACCCAAATTTCTTCCTCCCTACAATCTTTAAATCCCTTAAGTCTGAGAGGTCTACTTCTTTTGTTTTCTACTTGTTTTTGGAGAAAAAAACAAAAAATGAGAGTTCATTGTATTGTGACAAAATTCTGAAAATATCTTTTGTTAGCCTCATTTGTTTTGTGTGTCCTCAATTCAAGTGAAAAAGTCTGTATTTCCCTTTGAAAGAACTTCCCTAAAGTTCAGAAAGTTGAATATATATGTGCGTAATTTGTATTTAATGATTCAGACTACTTCTAAAACTCTGCATAAGACATGACTGGGAAGCCCTACAGGTTAAAATTTTACATATTTATTAGCATAAAATATGAACAGTGGCAATAGCAGATCACCAAACACTATTATAATGACTCAGCATTAAGTATATAAAAGTGACATCTAATGGTTTTTGAAAATATATTTTACCATAATACAGACAATGGTTTAATTTTTGTTAAATTAATGCTCCCCATTTGAATTATTTAATTAAATCACTAAAATGTTATTAAACATATAATAAGTTAAATTTGCATACAAGTATTGATAAGATTCTAAAACTTGTAATGATAGCTAGCTTCTGAAATGGTGAATTTTGTAGAATGCTCTCAGAAAAGAGATACTAAAAGGTGATTCTAAATCATTGAATCCTAAATAACCCTATTTTTATAAATCATTCTCTAAATCTCTTACGCCCTGAGAAGAGTTTGTCATTGCATTAATAGCCTAATACCTGAGAATGATGTACAAGATTATTTTGGAAATTTCCCTTTTCTAGCTGCCTGATGAGCTGTTAAGATCGTTTCTCTGCAATTGATGTTACATTCAGTACTTGAAGAAGTCGTTGAAATGTTAGTTTCTAGTTATATATTACTATGGTAGTGCTTTCATTTTATCTGCACTTTTATGGGATATATTAAATGTCTGTGGTAGTTCTAGTTCAGTAACTGAAAAATGATCAAGTTTCTCAAGAATATACTTTATGATTTTCAAAATCCTACTAATGATAATTCTTGCTTGTCCTTTGATATAGCTGAAATAGCTAAGAGGAATAACTGTTACAAGAACAGATATTTGTAATGAATTCCTTTCAAAAGCCTCATTTTTCTTTCACTTATGTCTGATAATAGAAATAAAATGTGAAATTAAAGGTTTAGAGTTTGAAAGTCTAAGAACTTAGATCCATCATATTGAAATGACCATTAATAATATCCATAATTGCTTAATATAAATACCCAAGAAAGATAAAGAATATAACTTTGAGGCATAACCCCATAAAAGTCGATAACTGTACAGCAAAGGTCACTAACTACACTGAGGAAGAAAGTCATCAGAAAGGAGTACGTGATGTCTTAAAAAATTCAGAAGTAATTATTCAGTGAATGATCTCCAAAGTGTCACTGTTTTAGGATGAGTGGAAATGATTCTTACGAGTTATTAGCCTTTAAAACAAATATTCTTTTAAATTCTACATAATTATTAAAATCATTTCTTATTGTGCATCTGCAAACAAAATTCCAATTTTTTTCAAATAATTAAGCTCTTATAGTTTCATGTAGGAAATTCATTTTCCTTCCACTATTGAAAAGTGCTTAATTTAGTGATTTCAAGGCATATTATTATCATGAAAATAACTTCATAATTAAACCAAAATAAATGATAGCTAGCAAAGTCAACAACATATTATTTGGCTGGGCTAACCCAGTTTAGATTTTCAAGTTAATTGAATCCATTGGGTAGGTTGATCAGTTTCTTCTGAAATAAAAACTCATAGTATTTACATACATGAAGTGTGAGTCAAAGCTCTAGATTAAGATGGACAAAGAAATTTATAAAACATAAATGTAAAATTGTTTACAAAATATTAACGTTGGTATTATCTTTTTCAGTAAGTTGTTACCTAGGACGGGGAGTTTTGGACTTTTCTATTTGTCTTTAGTTAATGACTGATATAAAATCCACTCACATAATATTGATTGTAAAAAATAAAATGAGAGCAGTCTTGACCTAGATTATCTTCAAGCTTTGACTTATGTTTTTCAAGAGCAATTCTCAAGAATGTTATTTACAATAAATATTACTTGCTAGCAGAACTCATCTTCGGCTTCATGTCTGTGAAGTTATTTATTATGTCCATTTTCCAAAAGTAACTAATCATCAGAAGTCCTGGTTGGATATACCAATTACTAGGGCCTACCAAGCAATCATGTTCTCAAGGGGTGTGCCTAGGAATCTATACTTTTTAAAAAATGTCAATAGAGGATTCTGTTCAAGTTTATTAAACATGGCATTAAAAAAACTAACTCCTCTAGTCTTTTAAAATGTACATATAGTTTAAGATGTGATTTCATCAACTTTTCCCTCTAGAATTGTTTCAATTCTGGAATTTATAAAATTATGTGGGATACTGACTTTTTAAAATAAATTTTAACAAGTTTGTATAAAAGCAAATATATTCTTCTTCTTCTTCTTCTTCTTCTTCTTCTTTTTTTTTTTTTTTTTTCAATTTTTGGCCAGGGCTGAGTTTGAACCTACCACCTCCAGCATATGGGGCTGGCACCCTACTCCTTTGAGCCACAGGCACCACACAACAAATACATTATTCTTCCATCTGTTAAGGTACTCTACTGTTCCTTGCTCCACAGTTGACTTCGCCCACCCACTAATCAGGAAATGATTCATTATATTTATGTGTCATATACACCAGTATAATTTAATTCCAATAGTTTTCCATATGTTACTTACTCTCTTCAGTTATTTCAGTATGTGTACATATACGTGTGTCTGCATCAGTACACACATGCATACATGTATGTATGTATCTGTTACTCTTTGCCTCCTCCATGAATTTCTTAGATTGTTGCCTATCATTAGATCATTGCCTATCATTTTAAGTTTCTCTCTGTCTCTTTCTCCTTGTCTCTCTTCTGGCTAACTCTCATTCCTTAAGTTGTAGTTTGTTTCACATTTACTGTCTCCATTCCTCATCACCATTCATCAACAGATATTTACTAAACAGCTTCTGTGTGTCAGGCACCTGCTAGGTTTAGGATTCAATTTTGACTCCAGAATTTCTGTCAGAAATGAGCTTTCAATTTAAATAATTTTAATAGCTTTAACTCTCTATGCTTTTTTTTGTTCCTATCTGTTATAAAGTTTGCAGAATTGCAACCTTGGCTAAGCAGAAGCTTTCCAAGGAAAGCACTTATTGCTGGGAATAGATGGCTAAGAATGCCTGGGAGCTAGAACATGGTCTTTGGAGTTGTTCTGTGGGCAGCTCTGTGCAGCTCAAGACCTCGAGCAGTCAAAAGGTCAGTGTTCCTGTAACTCTGATGCTGATTAACAGTACAACTGAGTTCATATCACACCAATAATACCCACAACTTCTGGGAAGCACTAATGAAACACCCTGTTACATCCTGAAGGCTTTTTTCTTAATATTTTCCATTTTTTGTGCAAAATTTTTAAGTGAGGTTGGCAAGTTCTCACCCAAAGGGGAACAATCCACCGGTAAGTGCGATACTGCCTGGATGAAGGAAATAACTACAACTCGCCCTTTACCTTTAACAGTGCAAACAATGTAGCAGTTAGAGCCAGATCTCTCATTGGCTGTTGCAACAGGGATCAGACTTGAGTGAATAGAAGAAGAGCGCTTTTTACCAATGGTATCAACTTGAGAAGATAAACCCTGATTAACAGCCTCAGGGGCATAGAGTGAGACTGGTTTTGGTGCACTGGATAAGCAGGCAGCCATGCCAGGAGAGATCCCAGAGATAAGTGCTTCCTTGGAAAGCTTCTGCTTAGCCAAGGTTGATGGCTTGGCATGTCTTTTAAGTGGGCTCAGGAGGCATTTGGGCTCCCAAGCCTGTGGGGTCTGAGAAATCAGCAGGGCCTCTAGTTTCCATCTCATACAGCTAAATTAATGTGATTGTGAGACCAAGCCTCCCAAGCCTGTGGGGTCTGAGAAATCAGCTGAGGCCTCTAGTCTCCATCTCGCATAACTAAATCAATATTATGATTAACATCTCATGCCTCAGAAGATCACATGTTGCCTGGACAATGTTCAGCAAGATATATATACCATTTGGTGTTTTGGTTTTGGGGTTTCTGGGTTTCTTTTCTTACTCTCAACTTTTTTTCTTGACATTTTTCTTTTTTTAAGAGAAATGTAAATTAAAACTACCCTGAGATATCATCTAACCCCAGTGAGAATGGTCTATATGACAAAATCTCAAAACTGCAGATGCTGGCATGGATGTGGAGAGGAAGGAACACTTTTACACTTTTACACTTACATTAGTTTGGTGGGACTGCAAACTAATACAACCTTTTTGGAAGGAAAGTATGGAGAAACCTCAAAGAACTCAACCTAGACCTCCCGTTTGATCCTGCCATCCCATTATGGGCATCTATTCAGAAGGAAAAAAAACCTTTTATGATAAAGACACTTGCACTCGGCTGTTTATCACAACTCAACTTACAATTGCTAAAATGTGAAAACAGCCTAAATGCTCTTCAACCCAGTAACGGATTGGCAAGTTGTGGTATATGTATACCATGGAATATTATTCAGCCATTTAAAAAATGGAGATTTTGCAGCATTTCCATTAACCTGGATGGAGGTGGAACACATTATTCTTAGTGAAGCATCACAGGAATGGAGAAGCATGAATCCTATGCATTCAACTTTGATATGAAGACAATTAATGACAATTAATGACATGGTGGGGTATGGGGGAAGGGGGACCAGACAGAGAAGGAGGGAGGGTGTGTGGGCAAGGAAAAAAAAAAAGGAAAGAAAATAGTGACTAATTCTCATATAAATCGGATTTAATTTTGACCAAAGGACATTACTTAAACATTAATTTTTTATTTTTATTTATTTATTTATATTTGCAGTTTTTGGCTGGGGCTGGGTTTGAACCTACCACCTCCAGTATATGGGGCTAGTGCCCTACTCCTCTGATCCACAGGTGCTACCCTAAAATTAATTTTTAATTCAACTTGTTAATATTTTGTTTAGGATATTATATCCTCATTTGTAAGTGAAATATGTTTGTAATTTTCCCTTTATAATAATATATTTTTTCCAATTTTAATACCAGGTGTATCCAGATGAAGAACAATGATTTTGAAGTATTTCTTCTTTTTCTATTGTCTATAAGATTTGGCATGATCTGTTTTTTGAAATTATCTTTTATTTTTATTTATAAATATTAGTTGTCCATTTTTTGAGACTTTGGGAAAAAAATAAGAAGTTAACTGATGTCTCCATATTGAACCTCAGAGTCAAAGCATTCTATAATAGACATACTCTTATTTCACAGTGTGAATGTTACTTTTTTGCATTATTATTATTATTATTGCTCAATTTAAAAAAAGAAAAATTTTAAGTGAATAATACTTTCTAGTACACATATCCATTGTTATTGCTCTTTTTGGCAGCCTGACCTTTTTTTTTCTTCTCCTTTTCTTTAGTGACATTCATGTTTTCTTATTTTATTTTTAATTGTCTTACTTGCTATTGGTAGATAAACCAAAAATATAACATAAGACTCAATAAAATTTTGAAAAGGAACATGGCAATTAAAGTACTTGGCTTTGACTCAAAGACATCTCATCACTTACCTTGAGATTGCCAAAGTATTCTCAATGCAGTGGACTTTCAGAGATTCACATGGCACTGAGGGAGGCTTCACTACAAGCCTGACTTTGAAGGCACAGCACACTCATTTTCTTAGTCTAACCATAATCACTCTTTAGCAAATTTATAAACATATATTGTGAACTCACAGCCCAAAGGAAAAATGTTCTTAGGGAATTAAAAATGTTCTACAAAGAAGAATAAAGGAAAATGCAATATATACATTATTTCAGCTATTGTTCCATATTATTCAGCCACCCTCACTTTTCTCATCTTCATGATGAGAATCACTGGGAAATTTAGCAAAGGTTCTTTTTCAGGTGGTTCAGCCAAGCAGAAGAGTCTCAATTGTATTGTTAATCAGAATGAGTGGAAACAACCAGTTATAAAGAAATTATCCATTTGAGGCAAATGAACTCTTTGAGAATATAATGGTGCCATCTGGTAAATTAGCCCTTCTCCAACTAGCAATACTCCTCCAAAAGATGTATTTCTTTCAAACATTTTATATCCAGAGACTATTTATTGACCCCTCTGATAACATATTATGGACAAAGCAATATCAGATGTTACTACGTGCTTATATTAGTGGGACCCAGTCTATTTCCTTCCATGGCTGTAACTTCATTGTGTAAAAGCATCAGCCTCAAGCACATGCTCAGGAAATGACCACAACTTTTTGTTGGTCACTTCACAAGCAAATTGACTTTTGCTGATGATGTATCCTCAAGATTTACAAATTAATAGTCTTTTTCATGCTGATGCCCTGGGAATGATAATACTAGTGAGTTTATGTTCCAATAATTATTTTTCTCAAAACACGTAACAGTAATAAGATATATAGATATAGATATAAATCCTATCTGAGATTACACAGCATAGATGTTTTGAAACCCTGGACAGTACTAAAATCAAAAGCAGTGCCTGCAACTGAATCTGAAGCTGGAACCGTAACTGAGTTCTGCATCTGGGGGCAGCCAGTGGGGACTTCGAGTTCACCTCCTGCAAGGTCAATGGGGGGAGGAGAGCAATGTGATCGGCACAGAAAATTCTGAGTCAGACTGATTAAATTAAATGGCTAAGGTGCTCCTTCGTATTAAAAGAGAAAAGAAAAAACAAGTCATTAAACAATAAACGATGCCGCCAGTCTTTGCTGACGTCACCCAAACTCTAAGACCTTGGAAGGTAGGAGGACACAGACACGTCCTCCTGACAGGAAGTGAACCCAGCTCTCAGCAGGCTCTGCATCCAGGTCATCCACATGCTCACGTGGCCTCATCCTTGTAATAAGCCATTGCAAGACCTATTTTGTTTGGTGCCAAAAGAGTCAGGCAGAAGTCAGAAAAAAAAAGCCTAGTTAAGGAGAAAAGACCAGAGAAGGAGAAAAGGAAGGAAAAAACAATGGTAAAAAATGTCCTGCTTCACTAACTAAGCCCTGATGCTTACCTTCTAAAATGTATCCTTAAATCTACTCCTAAGAAACATAATATCAGAATCACTAACCAGAATATGAATTTTCCTCAGATGACAGTAATAGTGAATTATCTGAAAAAAAAAGTTCAACTGATAAATGAGATATAATTCCAAATACAAAATAAGAGATTTTTGAAACCAAACAAATGTAAAATCAAGTAATTCCCTTAAGAGGACATAATTATAATTTTCTATGAAAATAAAATGAATAAAGTAACTTCCTGAACTCAATAGGGGAATTTGGCAAACTGGAAGCAAACACTGACACATGATTCAGAAACTACTGTGGAGAGATAGAAAAGATTTTTTAAAAATTAAGGAGCAATTAGGAGACATGGAGAATCCATTCAGAAGTTCCACCACTGCCACACATGATGGCTCACACCTGTAAATCCTCGCACTCTGGGAGGCCCAGATCAGTGGGTTACTTCAGCTCAGGGGTTAGAGATCAGCTGAGCAAGAGCTGAGACTCGGTCCCTACATTAGAAAAACTAGCCAGGAGTAGTGATGAATGCCTTTAGTCCCAGCTATTGGGGAGTCTGAAGCAAGAGGATTGCTCAAGCTGGATAGTTGAAGTTGCTGTGAGCTACGATGCCACTAGACTCTACCCAGGGCAACAGGACAAAACTCTGTCTTAAAAAAAAAAAAAAAAGGAAACAAAATTATGTTGTTCTACCATATATCTAAAAGCACTTTCAGAATGAGAGAAGGAAGTAGATTGTAAAAACATGATATCTAAGGATAGACTTGATATGACTTACCTAATTAAAGAATGATAAGTGTCTTCAAATTGAAGGTGTACTTGGAGTTTTTATCAGGATACATTTTAAGCACAGAAACATTGGAGTAAAACTGATGACTATCCTAAAAATAAACAGTCTTAACTCTCAGAGAGAAAATAGTTAATACCAACATTCTTCGTATCAACACAAGACGATGATAAGATTCAATATAGATTTTTGTATACAGAAAATCTTTTTCTCTCTCTCTTTTTTTTTTTTTTTATTAAATGATAGCTCTGTACATCAATGCAATCACAGGGTACAGTGCGGTGTTTTCATACACAATTTGAAACATTTTCATCAAACTGGTTAACATAGACTCCATGTCAATTTTCTTAGGTATTATGTTAAGACATTTATACTCTACTTTTAGATTCACTTGTACCCTTGTAAGACAAACCGTAGAGGTGATCCTTCCAATCACCCTCCCACCACCCAGCTACCCCTCTTCCTTCCCCTCCCCCCAACTCACCCTATATTCCTAGGCTATAATTAGGTTATAGCTTTCATATGAAAGCTATAAATTAGTTTCATAATAGGGCTGTGTACATTGGATATTTTTTTCTTCCATTCTTGTGATACTTTGCTAAGAAGAACATTTTCCCAGAAAATCTTACATCCAAGTAGAGGAGGAAATATAAACATTTTGAAGCCCACAAACATAAAGACCTTACCACATGGAGATCTACATTGAACGGAACCACTACAACCAGAACACAGCTACTGAAATGTGCATTTAAATAACAAGAACAATTTAAAAAGCAATAGAACAGTGTAAGAACAGTAAGAGGCACAGGATTTGGGAAAAATAATTTAATAATCATTTGTAGGAAAAAGTGCTGATGTGTTTCTTTGCATTTTAATAAAAGGATTATACAAAAAAACTTAACAAAAGTATACTATCAGAACATAGTAAAAATTAGTAAGAACTCTTATACCGAGGAATATACAAATAATACTTACAAACTTGCACAGAAATATTTAGAAAAATGCTACAGATAATATTAAATTTAATAGTTTTAAAATATTACTCTACTTAGGAGTAAATAGTAGAGATACTATCCACCACTCCAACCAATCAGAGGAAATAATAGGGACTATATAAAGCTTAATATGACAAAAGACAAAGGATAGTGACCAAAACTAACAAACAATGAAAAATGATGGTAAATTCAAAGTCAGATAATAGAAATAATGAAAAAGTCAGTATGATAATATCTCCACGTTTTGTGATTGCTTTATAAAGAGAAGAGCTCAGTTACAAACACACCTCTTTCTTCCTTTTACTAAGTCATCCTCATTTTATTTTACTTATTAATAAATAATTGTGTATGCTTCGCTCAGTTTTTCTCGTAATTTTTTGAGGCTATCCCAGCTATTAAGATTAAGCCACCTCTGGGCGACACTGTGATGCCCAGGTGAGTTGTCCATAATTCTAGGGCTCAACGTGCGGACATTCAGGTTGATTCTCTCAACTACACTGTGTCTTCAGTATTAGGTTTATCAGTTGGAAAGTTTGTATTTTGAATAATTTTTTTTCACACACTTCTTCTGTGCCACTGAAGGGAAAAGAAAAAATATTCATGAAGATTCTTCAGACTCCATCAATAAGCACAAATCAAATTCACCAATTATTGGAAAGATTGCGATATTAGATTTTTTTTAAAGTCTAGTTATGTGCTGCATAAAAATAAAACTTAAGGAAAACCCCAAAAAGATATTAAAAATGAAAAGAATAAAATAGGCGTAGGCATACCCTGTAAATGTTAATATTTTTTGATTTTGACCTGTACTTGCCGTCATGGACTATGCCTCTCTCTGGCCCTTAGTCACTGGATATTTACTGTGTGTTATGCACTGTTTTGTTCACTTCTTATACACCCATATCAACCAGGCTAAGGAAGTAAAATTTACGAATAGGTTTATAAATTAAAAATACAATTCTAAATTGTTGGTAGATACATATAGAAATTCTAATATAAATGTAAAAGCTAAGCATTCCACTCAAGAAATTTGTAAAATAATAATAAATAAATCTTGTTCAAAAGAAAGAAAATCGTTAAGAGCAGAAAGTTATAAAATAAGCAAAATCACAAGTTGAGTTTTTAAAAAAGCTACATAAAGTAGACAAATATTTACCAAGATTCATATTTAAAAAAGGTATAAGACACGAATTTCAAAATTAAAAACAAAAATGTGAACTAACCAAAGGACATCAGATTTTTAAGTACAACAACACACTGATTAGTTCTAGAAGAATTTTCTTTCTTCAGAAGAAAATATACAATGTTATTTTTTTTAAGTATAGCTAAGTACTTCTTCAAAGTAATCCCATACACACATTCCAAAAAGAAAATATTTGTCAAATTAACTAAATTTATAATTTACAATTCTGCATAACAAGACAAAATCATAATAAAAATATCGTATATTTGTAACACTCAAAACTGACTACACAGTGTCTAGAATAAGCTGAACGATACTAATAATCAAAAAGATAGTGATAACACAAGAAAATAATGAGGAAGGGATAGAAATAGGCAATTCACACATCAAGAAACCATTTTATTATATGGATACCATATCATACCTATCATAAAGATAAAAATTGAAATATCCATATAAATAGTTTGGAAAATACAGAAAATAGGAAACACCATTTTAACAAATCAGGAGAGCAATTTGGTAATAATGTATTTAAGAGGTCCACATCTTATGAATCAGAAATTCTCATTCTAAGGATCACTTTTAGATATGTATCCAAGATTCTCTTTACTATATAAAATAACATACATACCTGGGATTATGTTTAATAGCAATAAATTAGAATGTGGAATTGTTCTGCCTACAATGGAATTCTGTATAGTAGATAGGTAAAATGAATGAATTATCAACATGGGGGTAAGTACAAAATGAAATACTCTACCCCAAATGTGGAAGGTTATGGTCATATGGAAGTCTGGCGGCTACATTATTGTTTGCAGTTATTCCTTTCTCTGAAAGAATATCATATAGCCCCGAATACTGATTTTGGATTTGCCGTATGAGATGCTTTAACCAACAAATATGAGCAGATGCTTTGTATGACATGTCCAAACAGATGTTCTACGGAGTCTAGCAAGTTTCTACCAACTTCTTGTTCTTCTTTTCCTGACTCTGGATATAAACCCTGATCAGGACCGTCCTTTCATGTTGTGTTCCAGAGGAAAAAGCCCTGGGGCTCAGAGCTTTCACTGACCTGTCACTAACTGTGCCTAAAATAACAGAGAAATAAATTTCTTTCTTTGTAAGCCCCTGAGATTTGAGATTCTTTTCCTCTTCTTGCTTTTCTTCCTCTTGTTGGTAGCGCAACTAGATACAGCAAAATAGAGAATCAATTTATACAAATTAAAATATTTGGAAAATAATTCATATTTTAGGCATATAAACATATAGTACTTGTGTTTATAAATTGGCAATTGTGAATACTGGTGAATGGAGAGATTCTTTCAATTGTGGAGGAGCACCAAGCATGTCACAGGATCTTAATTGTATAATGCAAAAATAAACAATGCACAAACATTTAAAGAGTCAATAAAATGGTGAAATAGACATGATTGCTGTGTATTACCTATTTTTATCTTGTATTCTTAAAATATTTTACTATATATATTATTTTTCTTTTTTTGATAGCGAGGACTATATGTCTGTCATTGAAATTTCAGGCTCAGAAAGTAGATAAAGGAGTATTTGGGAATATACAGTAACCAGAGCATCAGCTCCAGAATTAGAACTGGATTCATCTACAGGGGCCACCATTTATTTGCCTGCTCCCTATGACTCTTAGTTTCTTCATGTAAACATTAGGACAGATTTGAGCTGGAGTTGTTCTAATGTTTAAAAGGAACATTTCTCTTCAGTGTCTGAATATATAATAGTTTTAAGTGCTAAAGATATATTGATTTTTACTTCTATCTGAAATATTGTATTCTAATATTAGGTTAATTCTACTTTGGGGAAGAGATGTGGCTTAGAAGATATTTCAGTTTAATATTAAGTCAAGCAGCCATAGAGAGGATTTATAAGAATTATTTCAGCTTTGCAATAAAAGTCTGACTCACTGTTTTAAAAAAAATATTATCTTGCTAATATAATTTCTTATTTTTTTAGGAGAGGTTGGAAAGCTTTTTCTGTAAGGGGTCAGATAGTAAATATTTTCAACTATGTAGGCCAACTGGCCTCTGTTGCAATAACTCCGCTCTGCTGTCGCAATGCAGAAGGATCTTGAATGAATGGGCATGGTTCTGTTCAAGAATAATGGACCCTGAAATTTAAATTTTATGTAATTTTCATTTGTTACAAAATATATTTCTTTTCTTTTTCTCTTCTACTATTGACACAAGAAACATTCATAGACCTCAGGTCATATAAAAATAGGTATTGAGCTGCATTTGACACACAGGTGGTAGTTGGCTACTCCCTGTTATTTGCATTGGCACTAAGGTTTGAGGTTTGAGGGCTGATGTAACTACGGATGTAATATGTTACAATTTTAATTTTGGTTCTTGTGAAGAGCTTTCTGTATGTACATTTATGCACATACAGAGATGATGTCACAGAGATCCTGTGCTTTAGTTTACATTATTTCTTTTACAGATGTCTGGATGCTACTTTGATGCACTATGTTATGTTAGGTAGTCTTTATAAGGATAATTCCCCTCATATAAGTCACATTTGGGACTACTTACTTTTAAATGTCAAAGTCTATTTTAAAATCTCATTGAATAATTTAATTGTGTTTGGATTGTCTGCTTTTAACCTGCTGAGCTTTAGTGTTTCCCTTCCCGGAACACTTGAGTTTTCTTTCCTGATAATTATCCACCTTTGTTTCATTGTTCTGATACAGATTTTACTAAAGTGGAATTTTTTTTTTTTTTTTTTTTTTTTGAGACGGAGCCTCAAGCTATCCCCCTGGGTAGAGTGCTATGGCATCACAGCTCATAGCAACCTCCAACTCCTGGGCTCAAGCGAGTCTCCTGCCTCTGCCTCCCAAGTAGCTGGG
>CAUYQV010066615.1:0-35922 GCA_963574575.1 Galagoides demidoff
GGGTGGTCCTGATACCCTTTCACCCCAACCACCTGCCCCAGCATCTCTGTGTTCCCCAGGGGTGAGTACTGGTGCATGGTAGGTTCTTGATAAATGTTTGAGAAAGGAAATATGGATGGATGGAAGGAAGGAAGGAAGGAAGAAGGAAGGAAGGAAGGAAAGCAGGGAGGGAAGAATGATGGGAGGGAGAAGGATAGAATGGCAGGGATTCTCCCAGCAAGAAAAACTTACTGCAGGGTAGACATGGCCAATCTGAGCAGTCCTCCCTATATGGAGCTCGTCTTCATCTTCCTCTTCTGTTGTTTTCCTGTATACTGGGTTGTCAAAATTCATGCTCTTGGTGTTCTTCCGCTTCCAGTTTCTCCAGATCAGGTAGCCAGTCATGCATAGCAGGGCTATTACCGCTGGAGGAAGGGACACATGACACTGGACCTGCAGCAGCCCCAGCCATTGCCCAGACCTGGTGCATATCCCGCCACCTCTCCAACTTACTGCCCCTCACACCTCAGCTTCTATTTCTGCGTGTTCTTTTCCTGCTCCTTGGAAGTCCTTCTCTCATCCCTTCCTGCTATTGTTTAAGATCCAGCTGAGACGTGAAGTCTTTCCCCAAATGCTCTGGGCACAGCATCTAACTTTACGCATCTGTACCCGCCACTGGCCTGAGCCCTTTGAGGGCAGGGATTGTGTCTCTTTTATCCCTTTATGCTCAGTGCCTAGCACAGCAGGTGCTCAGTAAGGTCCTGAATGAATTGGTGAGGGTTTTTTTTTTTTTTTTTTTTACCATACCTTTACTCTAAAGCTACTGTTTTCTTGGATTTCTCTAAAGCTCAGTGTTCTCAAAACTGGGGGGGTGGAGAGTGGGATGGGGTGGGGGGGATATTTCTTTCCAAAGGGAGGACTCCACCAGAAGGCGAGCATCTCTATAACGGAACACAACAGGGCAACACTGGCTCTGAGTTAGAACAAATGAATGAGTAAAAAAATGAAGAGTCTCTCTCCAAGAGAGCTCAGCAAAAATGGGGCAAGCAGCTTTGTAAGTGACCACTCTGAGCCTTCAAGTGGAGGCGGAGAACCCCTTATCTAGGATGCTATAGAGAGCATTTCTGTTTTAGTAAGATTATAGTCATAATAACCATTAAAAAGAGGAACGAGGCAAGAATACCTGTTATCACTGCCACTATTTCCTGTCTTGGAGATCACCGCAATACAGTTAAGTCCCGAAACACATTTAAGGGTATAAATACAGGAAAGGAAAAAACCAAACTGCTATTATTTACAACTATTTTTCTGTTTAGAAAATCTTACACAAGCAAGTGGAAAACTATTGGAAATAATTTTAGTCAGTCAAGAATCAACAACATAAAAGATGAACAGCTTTCTTTTTCATTAGCAAGACCTAATTAGAAAACAAAATGGAACGAGAACATATTGAAGATAGTCTGGCCAGGCATGGTGGCTCACATGTAGGTGTAATCCTACCACTCTGGGAGGCGGAGGCAGGTGGATTGCTTGAGTGCACGAGTTCTAGACCACCCTGAACAAAAGTGAAACCCTGTCTCTAAAAAACTAGCCGGCGTTGTCGGGGGCTTGGGGGCCTATAGTTCCAGCTACTTGGGAGGCTGAGGCAAGAGAATTACTTGAGCCCAGGAGTTTGAGGTTGCTGTGAGCTGTGATGCCACAGTACTCTACTGAGAGTGACAAGATAAAATTCTGTCTCCCCCCCAAAAAAAAAACAAAAAAAAATTCTACCTCACACCATACTCAAAAATAATGGATTAATACCTAAATACTAAATAAAGTTTAAAGTAGCAGGAGAAAATATTGAGAGATATTTTAATAATTTAGCATGAGACAAGCCTTCCTAAGTCAGACACAAAACCCAGAAATCATAAAACAAAAGATTGACAGATCTGAACTTAAAAATTACATTTATATAAGCCCAAGAGCAGGAGGTTGCTATGAGCTGTGACACCACAGCACTCTATCCAGGGCAACAAAATGAGACTGTCTCTGAAGAAAAAAAAAATTAAATTTATGCATGGTAAAAGATACTACGAACAAATTTTAAAATCAAGTGTCAGACTGGGAGAAAATATTTGTAACCTATATTGTAGAGGTTTAATATTCATTATGTATAAATATTTCTACAAGTAAGAATAAGGTAGCCAGCAGAAAAATCAGAAAAGACTGTGAACAGACAATTCGTGAAGGATAAAATGTAAATAAATAGCCAATAATCTTATGAAAACATATTCTGTCTCAAAGAGAAATATCAGGGAAACATTATTCATGTTTCACCTCTCAGATTAGTAGAAATTTCAAATATTGATTATATCAGAGTGAGCTATATCAGCAAAACAGCATACCCGCGTCTCTTTCCACAGAGCATAGGATGGCAAGAAAGGGGAAGATTTGTCTTTCTCCCACTCCACTCAAAATAAACCTGAAATTATAGTCTCACTATCATCTTTTGTGGTGAAAACTTTCAAGGCCAATTCAAATGCCACTTCTCCAGAAGCACCGCATGTTCCCTGTAATTAATTACCTTTCTTTCACTGTTTCTCCCCAGGAATCCTGTGCCTTAGCCTGCACCTAGATCTAATATGTCTCTATTATAGCATATTATAATATATATTAACATCTACCTTGGATGGCTTCTTTATGCTTAGTCTGATTAAAGACTGAAAGCTCTTGAAATCTTTATTTTATTTTTCCCTGCATTGTTGCCACTCGGCATAGTGTCTTGAATTAAGGGAAGGCAGGGAAGACGTTTTCCCTATGGGCACAAAGAGCCCAATGATATTCACAATAACTCACAACATTCAACACACCATGTTGAGGATTCCCAGGGGAAAAGGACAAAGTTTCTGTCCTTGAGTACTGATGACCAAGCAAAGGAGATAAGCTTACGAATGAACAATTCAAAGATAACCGCCAAGGGATGACCCTGGTAGGAGAGACGGGATGTATAGGATACTATGTGAACATCAGAGTGGGAGAGGATGAGCCAGCCCCCGTGGTTCTCTGTGAGGTCTTGACCAAATGTTAGACTCCGGCCATATGGAACTCCTTCTGGATCTAAACCCGCCTGGCCCCACCCGACCGTGCCATTCCCCGTTCCCGGCTTTGTTCGTGCCATCTTCACTACTTAGATCGGTCTTGACCCTTCTCTTGGCTGACTCAGCTCCAATGCCATTTCTGCTAGGAAACCCCCCCTGCCCAATTCCCCTCTCCCCAAAGTTAGGTGCCTCCTCAGCACTTTCATTGAACTCAATGATACAGCTTAATCTTAGGATTTATCATGTGACAATAAACTTCTCTGTGTTACTGTCTTTCCAACAAGCCTATAAACCAGCAGTTTTCAACCTGTGGGTCGTGACCCCTTTGGGGGTTGAACGACCCTTTCACAGAGGTCACCTAAATACATCCTGCATATCAGATATTTACATTACAATTCATAACAGTAGCAAAATTACAGTTATGAAGTAGCCACAAAAATAATTTTATGGTTGGGGGGTCACCACAACATGAGGAACTGTATTAAAGGGTCACGGCATTCAGAAGGTTGAGAACCACTGCTATGAGCTTTTGTAGGACAGGACCTTGTCTTGCTCATCTTTAACCACCTTCTCTCCCTTATCATAGAGCTTGGCACATAGTAGCTGCTTGATAAATGTTTGTTGAAAACCAAACACAAAGAAAGCAGGACAGCATGACCTATTAAAGGGACAGCAAGCAGTTCTACTAATTAATTCCATAAAAATGTAATTTCCTTCCTAGGAGGTGGGGAGAGTGGTAAGACCTTTCCCCAGGGAACATACCATAGCACTTTCCCATGGCTAGAGTGTAGAGTATGAATGAGGGGGGATGGCAGTTGTGCCTGGATGATCACCTGGGGCCAGATCCTTATATCCTCAGAAAGCATATAAGGACTAGGGGGTGGGCAGGCAGGCTGCTCAGGCAGAAGAAGTCGGGGGGCAGGTCTCTATGCCGGGTTTTCTATCTTTCTTGTGCTTTCCCCCAGGCCTGGCCAGGGTCTCTCTTCTCTCCCCAGTAACTTGGGGCCACACTCACCTATGGGTACGATGATCCCAATGACAGCAGCAGTGACTGTGGAGCCCATCTTACCACCTTCGTTCCCATCTGCAAAACACAAACATTTGCAGAATGATGCTCCATTGCTGTGAGTCCAAGGCTTTGTCAGCTTCAAGCAATAAGAACTACCCAAGTGCTTCTCAGCCTTATTCTAAAATGATGAGCCTGGCGAGTGCTTCAGTCTTTCTGGGTGGCGCCTGAAGGGTAGGACACTGGCCCCATATGCCGGAGGTGGCGGGTGCAAACCCAGCCCCAGCCAAAAAAAAAAAAAAAAAAACTTCAGTCTTTTCACATCTTATCAAAACTCCAGTGAGACAAATAGGACAGAGGTTATCTCCATTTCACAGAAGGGGAAACTGAGTCTTCCTGAAGGATTTGGGGACTCACAGATATGTGGCAGAGCTGGGACTTGAACACAAGACTCACAAACCAAGTCCATACACCCTTCCCACGGAGTCATGGTAGTAGGAAGCTGCGAGCTGCACATGGCAAGATCCATGAACACTTAGGGTTTCTGCGGCTGACAGACTAGGTCATTTATCTTTTCCAGCCAGTACTTTGCCAATGTTGTTTTTGGTGCTGTCAACCTGTGTATCAGTGTATTTTTCATAACCAATTTAACTGGGATGTAGTATAATACAGGGGAATCGAGAACACAGGCTTCCACATCAGCCTTCCTGAATTCAAATTCCAGCTCTGCTGCTCACTCTACATGTGACCTTGGGTGAGTTGTATATTATAAACACATGTTGTATTATACTTCTTTATCAGTAAACTGGGGGTGATGATATTATCTACCTCCTAGTGATATGATGAGGATTAATTCATATAAAATGCTTGGCACAGTGCCTGGCACAATGTTTACTAATTCAAAGAGGTTGGAGAGTGGGATAGGGGTTGTTGTGAGGCCTAATTAAACATTCAATATGTAAAAGCATATTCTAAACTGAGAAGTGCTTGGAAAATATACTGTATATACTGTGTTTCCCCGAAAATAAGACCTTCCCCAAAAATAAGCCCTTCCCCAAAAATAAGCCCTGGATTTCTATGCATTTGTTAAATATAAGCCCCACCCCATAATAAGACCTAGTGGTGGGTGTGGCTATGCAGATACTACATTTCAGCCGGAGTGGTAAGGAAGACTGGAATACCTTTTATCTGCCACAGCTCCTTTCTGTGAGCCGTTCGCACTTGTACAGGTGCGTGTGTGGTAACCATGGTCCCAGGCATCCTATTGTGCACATGTGAACGGCTGGGGAAAGGAGTTCACACATCACTAGTGCCAGCCCCACCAACAAGGTCAGCTACCCCTGTCAGGTTCCAGAAGAAGATGACTTAACTAAATCTGAATAAACGTAGATTGTTGTAAGACATCCCCCGAAAATAAGCCTTAGTATGTCTTCTTGAGAAAAAATAAATATAAGACAGTGTATTATTTTCAGGGAAACACGGTATATACATACACATATATATTAAAATTGTAATACTCAGTACACACCAATAACAAAAGATGAATGCAAGTTACATAGAGCACCTCTTTGTAAATGTAGAAGTCAAGTGTAACTTGAGTATTACAAACTTAGTATAGTTTTTTTCTTTAAAATGTGATACATTTTTTGGCACACCCTACTGTGTGTGTATGTATTTTTTTTGAGACAGGATTTTGCTCTGCTGCCCAGACAAGGGTGCAGTGGCATGATCATAGCTCACTGCAACCGCGAATTCCTGGGCTCAAGTGATCCTCCCACCTCAGCCTCCATAGCTAGGACTATAGGTGCACACCACCAAGCCCAGCTAATTTAATTTTTTTTTTTTTTTTTGTAGAGATAGGGTCTCAGTATGTGGTCCAGGGTAGTCTTGAACACTTGGCCTCAAGCACTCCTCCTGTGTACGCCTTCCAAAGTGCTGAGATTATAGGAAGGAGCCACCATGCCCAACCTATCCGGTATTTTTTAAAGCATGTGCTGTGTTATCTTTCTCACTCTTGCAGCCATCTTCATCATAGCATTTGTACAGCACGTTATAGTTTAGAAAGCCTTTTCCCTGGGGTCCTCCCAACAGCCCTCTGAGGTGGGAAGAGGAGCTGTCATCTACATTTGCTCTAAGTAAGGACATGTCTGTACCCTGGCAATGGCCCCAATCCCGTTCTCTCAATGTGTCTGTTTCTCCTTGTGACTCCAAGGGGATCTAACTGTCAGGGGGAGAAAAGAGCTGCTCTCTGTACAGAGCCAACTGGAGATGCTGCTGGCCTCTCGGTCTGGGGCCAGAGCAAACACTGGACAGCAATATTAAAACCTAGAGCGTCATGAAGCCAGTGGGGAAAGGCTGAATGAGGCTCTGCCCTGAGATAAGCAGAACTGGAATTCACCTGGCTCTGCAGACTTGGGAGTAAGACTTGCTCCACTTTGAAAATCTAGCTTCCACTGGCAAAACAGCCCAAATGGAAAGGTGCTGCTAAGCTGCTTGGTTTCTAGGCCATCCACATACAGGAGAAAATTTAAAAGATAGTTTATCCTTTTAAATAAACTCCCCCTGGCAGGTAACTCAATTAAAAAGGTATTTGCTAGTTAATGAGATAGAACATTTCTAGCAGTGACAATTACTGCTCCCAATGATTTACGTGGTGAACTTAATTATTTTCCTACCAGGGTTTGGAAAGAAATACAAGCAGATCACAGTTATGGGGACTGCTATCTGGGGAGATTACAAGGGCTGCCGGGAACTGAGACCGGAGCTTCCCAAACCTGAGAACACCTCCTCATGAACACCTAGTGACTCTTGAAACCACATAGACCAGAGTCGGCAGAGGCCGTGTGTGAGCACCCCCGGGTACTCTGCCTGCCTTGTCTCCCAGGGGAATCCTGAGAAGCAGATTAGGAAGGGTTATGATTATTTCCACTTTGTAAGAGGGGAAACGGAGGCTCAGAGATACGATGTGGCTTTCCTCCGGGCCCTCCATATGAGGCAGGAGCAGCTGAGAGGTCTGAGTCGCAGGCTGGCACTGGACCTTGCCCTGCTTCCTCCTCCGAGATACAGAGTACCTGGCTCTGGGATGGTCTTCTTTTCCCACATATACCCCTCATGCGGGCTTTCCTAGCACCCCTCCCATGTCATGAAAGAATGCAGAATTCATTCCTTACAGTGCTGGGAGTGGTTGCTGGTTGCAGGGCTTGGGGTAGACGGGATGATGCCGGGAGCCCTGGGGACACTAACTGAGGTTGGGACTGCAGCTGCCAGGCTTGGTGTCTCTGTGCTGTGGTTCTGGTAGGTGGGGCTGTGGACGGTGGTCCCAGGGGCTCTTGTGGTGGCAGGTACTGTCCCCGGCGTGGTAGAGGCTAACGTCGTAGTTGAGGTAGACTGAGGTGCTGGAGGGGAAATACCATGGAGGTCACTTGGACAGAGAATCTTGTTGCTTTAGTGCCTAAGTTATTGCCTCTGAGTTATACTTAGGAACTCAGCCTCGTGGCTTAGCTCAAATGCCACTGCTGGGAAGCCTTTCCTAATACCCCTATGATATTTTCTTTGGCTGAATTCTAAGCCCTTCACTTTGATTCAATAAAGACAAGTCATTAAAACAATACTATAGAATTAAGTGTGGGCAAGACTACTGTAAAAGACTGGGAGGAAGGGAATTCATACTCATCTAATTTTACACTCATATTGTTATCCCATTAGGTTTAAATTCTTACTCCACTTTAAACCATTGAACTGGGGCGAAACAGACGTAGTTCAAATGAAAGGCCTTGGCTGTCCTCAAATTAGGAAATGAATGCATTTAATTATGTGGTTGAAGTATTAACTGTAAGGGTGAGACCGATCATATTGCAAAAGCGTGTCTGTGTAGTGTATTAAGTAAGGAATAGGCAAGTTATCTGCATATGAAGAGTAACTGAAGCCTAAGGGTTCTTAACCTGAGGTTTCCAAGGGGTTCAGAAATTCCTTGAAACTGAATTTAAAATGTCTTATGTATATGTGCATGTTTTTCTTGGGAGTGAGAAGAGAAATCCTCGGAAAGATCTGGGGTCGTGAGCATTTAAGAAGGGTAAAAAAAAGGAGCCTGCAAAGGTGGTAGGTAGCCAGAGAAGAGGAAGGGAAACCAGGAGCCTACGGGGCCCAAAGCCAAGCGGGTAGGGTCTGGCACTGCCACGGACACCCCCTGCCTCTTCCGGAAGCTCTGCTTACCTCGGTAGCACCTCTTCATGTCTGGACCCAGCCACATTGTGTCAGGACAGGCACACGTGTATTTAGGAGAGTGGCTGGAGGTCTGAGGAGCGGGAAGGCACAGGTATTCACAGCCGCCGTTAGGCTGGGCACTCAGCTCACAGGCATCTGCAGCTAATGGCAGAGAGAGACAGGTGGGGCACAGATGGGACACGCCAGGTCTCCTGCCTCCTGAGGATGGCTCTCTCACTTGGCTTGCTCAAAAGGCTTTCCTTCTACTTTTCACTGAGCACCATCCATCCAGCGCTGTGCCTGGTGTTTTAGCCCTACGCTCTCAATCCTGAGGTGGGTTTTAGGTCCTAGATTGACAGATGAAGACACCTGGGCTCACTGAGAATAAACTTGGCAAAATTAGATCTCCAGGAATTTTAGAGACAATTTAAATGGAGGACTCTTGCCCCCACAGCCCGTGGGTTTTGCCACTACCCCAGCTATGCCTCTCATTTAGAGTTCTACCTCTAGAAACAGGACCAATCTTCTATCTCCTTACTCTCCTTTGCTTTCTCACCTTCACCCTGGCCACTGACACCTCAGTTATAGTTGGAATTAAACACAGTATACCCTAGAGGTAGAGGAGGGGACACCTTTGTGGTAGGATTCCTGGATTCTATTCCCAGCCGATAAGCTGCCTTATTATACGGCCCTAGCACACATTAGCTTATACCACATATTATTGCAAAATGGGTACACAGGGCAAATGAGACGCAATGTATCTCACCAGAAGGAGCTTTAGAACCAGGTGGACCTGAGCTCAGGTATTAGTTCTGCTACCTGCTAGCATTATTTTGCCTCTCTGAGCTTCAGCTTCCTCATCTGTTAAAAGAGGCATATCCACACACTTTGTGGGATTGGCAAAAATTAGACATTTCTATGTTCATTTATACCTGGCCTTGTCTCACAAAGATCTTAAGGTAAAATGAGATGAAATCCATGGTGACAGAGCATCTGCCAACAAGAGGGACTGCTGCTGTCACCCCCGGGGGTACTGAGCTGTGACATGGAGGGAGAGGACACAGGCAGGGACCTGGGGCCCAGGGCCAGAGATGGCTCACCTCTCGGCTGCTTCAGCTCATGGAAGATGACGATATCATGTGGGTTATTGAGATTCTCAGCCAGGATGGAGACTTCCAGGCCATTGAGCCGATTTGCACTGAAAATGGCCTCGTTCTCCAGGTCTGTCCAGAACACCTTGTCCTGTGGGGTACAGATGCAGAGGATGGGAAGCTAGCTACACCCACGACTTCAACCTGAGGGCTCAGCCCCAACCCACAGCCATAAGAATTGCCCCCCAGATCTCCTCTGAACTATACTTCCCACAGTGGGACTCTCAGGCTCTGATTTGTGATATATGCTTCCCTGGTTCTCCTCTGTCTTAGAGCATTGTGTGGTGATTCTGTGTTTTGGTCTGAGGCCACAAAGCTACTCAGTAGTGGTTGGCTGAGCCTCCTTCCTGGAGCCCAGCAGAACCCTGAAGCTGGATCTTTATGGCTATTACCATTACTGGGGCCCAGGAGCAAGACTGGAGAGGATGTGGCGCTACAAGGGCTATGGTCCTCTGCTGTGCCCCCTACAGCCTCTGGGCATGCATGGGTATGAGTCCACACAGTGTGTCCACATAAGCCTAGATGCCCCGCTGTAGGCAAACCCACATTTACTGCATCCTCATACGCAGATCCAGGACACACTTAAATGTTCACCTGTACACACGAAGGCACACTTGTACCTCAATAAGCAGTCTCAGTGCACACTGGTGTGCACGCTTACACTCATAAGCACCAGCACACGTAGGCATGCCCACTCTTACCCTGATGCATTTATATACACACATACTTTACATGCACGCACCACACATTTTGGGGGGATGGACTTAGAGATGGAGCTTTGCCCATAATTTTGGAGTGGTGCTGGGTGATGTTGCTCTAAGCAGTTACCGCCAGTGCCCATCACAGACCATTGGCCCCTTGCTTTCCCTCCCCTTGGTGGCAGAGTTAATGTCAGGGAAGAGGTGACTGTGTGAGACCTTGGTTGGTTTTGGCTTCCTCATTCTGGGAAGAGTAAGGTTGTTAGGGTCAGAGGTCTTGATTCCTCTCCTTCCTGGGAACTCGAGAACTGGAATACTGTCTGATTCACTTCTATAACCCCAAGGTCTGGCAAAGGTCAGCATAAGTGTGCTGGATTGAATGGTATCTCTCAGGCCATTTTCTGCAGTAAATGGAAATGTATACTCTTCCCCTTCCTCCTTGTACTGGGGACTTTCCATGTATGTGGCACGGCCCTGGGTGCTGAGGGCACAGAGAGGAAACATACCTGCCTAGCAACTCCCCTATGAGAAGTGCTCTGAGATGGGGGCCTGGGAGGACACCACTGGCAAGGCTGCCAGGCAGACAAGGGTCGCCAAGCATTTGTGTGCAGGCAGCTCACATACTATTTGCAAAAGAGTCAGCTGGTTTCCTTGTTGCATTTGGACAAGTCTCCGGGAGTAGCTCTATTTGAACAAGGCTTTTCTTGGTTTCCACCTCCTCATGGGGCTATCCCTCCCCTCTCGGGACTCACCTCAAACACAGCTATCCCAAAAGGGTGGCTCAGGAAGTCAGTGGAGGAAATCAGCACCTTCCTGTTGCCCCCACTGAAGTCGATGCTGGACAGCTGGTGGAGCTTGGAGTCTACCCAGTATAAGCGCTGGGTCAGCAAGTCTTGGGAGGGAAGAAGGGAGGATGGATCAGGCCATAAACCTAGGACCTGGGCCTGGAGCTCTGCTCCTCTGTACTCCCTTCCTGCCCACATTTCCAGGCCTCACACGGAGGCAGCCTAGGGCAACCATCAGGGATCAATGGCACTATGAGGGGAGCCAGAAATGAGACCCCTGGAGTCCTGGTTGATGGTCAGGATCAGGTGCTAGAACAGCCTCGCAACCCAGGAAAGGCAGGGCTCACCCAGGGTGATTCCATTGGGCCATTCGATGTTGTCTGACACAAGTGTTTGCCGGTCCGCACCGTTGAGCCCAGACTTCTCAATCTTGGCCTGGTATCCCCAGTCAGACCAATACATGAACCTAAAAGACAAAAGAATCCCATTTCACTTATTGCCGGGGGACATGATTAGAGTGGCCTGAGTCACAGGGCCCAATGACCCACTAAGAAGTTGAGGATTATGCTTGGTGGGGACTGGGAAGACCTCTGAAATCCTTGGGCACCATAAAAGCTCAGAATTAGCAGGCACTTTTGCCCTCACCTCATCTGAGAACTAAAGAAAATCTCTGTCTCCTGAGAGCCACTCAGCCTCAGCTGAACAGCCTGTGAGCCTGTCTCCCCCACTTAGGACCCATAGAGTTTCAGTGTAGGAAGGGCCCCCTGTCAACGCTTTCTTTTCTGTCTCTGTGTGTGTTGAGACAGAGTCTCATTTTGTTGCCCTTCGTAGAGTGCCGTAGCGTCATAGCTCACAGCAATCTCAAACTCTTGGACTCGAGCCTCCTGCCACAGCCTTCTGAGTAGCTGGGACTACAGGCACCTGCCATAATACCCTGCTACTTTTTCTGTTTTTAGTAGAGATGGGGTCTTGCTCTTGCTCAGGGTGGTCTGGAACTCCTAAGCTCAGGCAATCCACCTGCCTTGGCCTCCATGAGTGCTGGATTTACAGGCGTGAGGTATCTCACCTAGCCTCTTTCCTGGTTTACAGAAGAGAAAGTGATGATCTTCCTAACTTGGCCAGCCCTCCCTGCCCCGTCCCCTTAGACCTACCAGGGCTATAGTAGCCCATGTTACTGAGTCAACACTGTTTGCCCACTTCTTTGTAAATAGTCTCTTTATTAACCCCTTCTCCAGTTACCTTGGTTTGAATATGCGGTGGATCTCTGTCCCTGACAGATCCACAGTGCACTGGGGTTGGGCTGGGCATAACTATATGGTTTGGGGAGCAGAGTGCGCATGAGAACAGACAGGGAATGGGACTGATGTGGGAGCTCAACTAGAAGGTTCCGGGCCTCCCGCTGGGCTGGGAACACCTGCCACACCCCAGTAAATGGCAGCTGCCAGGCGCTTCCCAAGCCCTCACACACCCTCTCATAGGCCACTCCCCTTACCAGCAGCTTTGGTCTGGTGTGATGATCTTTGGAAGAAGAGAGTTTTCTTATCGTTATGTAACAGTTAAGGACTCAGCAGCAGGAAGAAGCTGGTGACTGGTAAAGTTTACACAGACACAACCGCTAAAAACCTGAGGCCATCTCAAGACATTCCCACTGATGAGAGGCGGGGTCCTGTTCTGCTCAGAATTCCTAATCAGGGGATGAGAGGCCCCAAGACTGATGGGGGTGGGCAGGCAGGAGCAGGGCAGGCCCAGTGATCTCCGTCTGCAAATTTTGCTGGCTGTCCCTGCAGGGCAGGGAGGCCAATGGAGGAAGTTACAGGAAGACATATTTAGGATTATGAGAGGGGGAAAAACCACCTTCTAGTGCAGTGTTTTTCAACCTTCAACCTTTTTTTTTAAACTCATGGCATACTTGAACCTAGATTAAACTTCTGTTGCACATTTAAATTATGTTGATCCAAAAAGAAGAGTTAACAAAAGGAATATACACATGGTGCTTTGAACTTCTTTGGAAAATAATTTAATTAACAACCTTTAAAAATTTTCACAGCACACCTAAGGTTCTCTCACGGCATACCAATGTGCCGTGGCACACCAGTTGAAAATCACTCTTCTAATGGGAAGAGCTGCCCCCTAATGAAACAGGCCCTCTGGAAAGTAATGAGCGCCCTGTCTCTGGAAGTATGTGAGCAGCTGCCAGCTGCCCCTGCAGCATCCTGAGGATAGGTTTCCTCTCCAAGAAGCTTCTTTGGGCACTCTCTAGAGATCCACCTGCTTTTAGATGCTCTGACTCTGATAAAATCAGTGAGAGGGAGAGTCCAGGTAGAACTCTGGTGACCAATGCCCCAAGACCCCTCACTCAGGGATTAACAGGATGAGGGCACAGGCTTTCTTCCTCATGGCTGGTGCCTGAGCACCCTAGAACCTTCCAGAGCCTGAAGATAGCTTGTGTGACAGATAAGAGGACTGAGCACCTATGCTGAGAAAATGGGGAGGTCAAGGTGGGGTTACTCACCCTCGCAGGGGGTCAACAGCGATGGCCCGAGGTTCACTGAGGTTATGGCTGAAGAGGGTGCATCGGCGGCCACCGTCCACTGTGGCCACTGAGATGGTCTTATTGCCTGAGTCCGTCCAGTAGATGTGCTTGTGGACCCAGTCCACTGCCAGGCCCTCGGGGGAGTGCAGCTGCTCGTCAATGAGGACTTCTTGCTCTGCTGGGTCACTGGCCTTGTCCATGTAGGCACTTAGGAGAAACCAGAGATGGCCGTGGATGGGCCCACGCGCCCATCTGGAATGTCTGTGCACCACCCTTCCCCTCTCTCTCTTCCTTCTGGCCCATGGCAGTGGATTTTAAAGGAACTTGGCTAATTTTCATTCAAAACATTCCCTGGGTCACCAGGGTAGGGACACAGGCTTCAATAAGTCAGTCTCTACCCTGGAGGAGCTGTAGGGGACAGAAACCTGCAGTCAGATATAATACTGTGGGATTACAGGAAGCATTAGAGGCTATGGCGACAGAGACATGGAGATCACATCATCCTGCAGGGTGGGAGAAGGCTTTGTAGCTGAGCCCTGAAGGACAGAAAGCCCATTCAGGCAAAGGGAACAGCACACGCAAATGCCCAGGGGTAGTGTGTTCTCGAATAGCGAGATGTTCAGTGGGGCAGAGCTGGGCATGTGAGATGTAAGACTAGAAATATGCACAAGGACTGCACCCCAACAGGCTCTGAGCACCATGCTAAACAAGTAGGGTTTTATCCTGGGGTAAGGGGTAGGAGTTTGACTTGGTAGGTCAGAGGACCCAGCCAAATAGGCATGTCTGATCACTGCAGCATCAGTGGAATGGATGGGTTGGAAGGAGAGAGAATGAAGGCAGGGAAAGACCTAGTTAGGAGACTATTACAACCTCCAGGGCAGAGATAAGGGCCTGAAGAAGGTTATGCCGGTGAGAATGGAGAGAAGGGACCAGTAACACAGTAGACACTCGGGAGGGGACATGGGCAGGACCTCACTTCCCACATGCTATTTTCCCCATGGTCTTCTGCTCTCCATACCCTTTCAGGGTAATTAGTCCCACAGTGCCCACTGCCATCCGTGACTCTCCAAGCCTGACAACTCTCTTAACTTCCAGACTGCAAAGCCTACCACTCCCCTCCCTTGGATGTCTCATGGACACCTTGAGCTCCTCATGTCCACAACTGCTCACCCATTTCCCTCCCCTCAGCCAAACAGACAGACTGCACACACTGACCCCAATCCTCCTCCGGTGTGTTCCAGCTCAGAGGGCAGCACCACTGTCTGTGAAACCTCCCAAGGTAGAAACCTGAAACTCCCCAAATTAACCTGGGAGTGAACTTAAGACTCCGCCTCCTTCAGCCCCACGTTTAGTCTGATTTTAATCAAATCCTGCCTCTTTCAGTCACACCTGCTAGACAGGCACAGCTGTAGCTTTTCTGAGCGTGCAAGTGTGAACCGAGCATGTGTTAAGGGAGGCTTTCTTCCTCGTGGCCGGAGCCTGAGCAGCTTAGAACCTTCCAGAGCCCTGAAGATAGCTCCTGTGACAGACAAGAGGACTGAGCACCTATGCTGAGAAAATGGGGAGGTCAGAACCTAGGAATCCGGTTGTCAGAGAGCAGCACCTGGTAGATTTGCTCACTGGCCCACCCATCCACCCATCACCTTCCAGCAGTGTCTCAGTGTCTCCCATTTCCTAGTCATTGGCAGTCTTGCCAAGTGAATCTCAGGACAAAGAAAAGACGTGACTACCCAAAGGGAGTCTGGACATGCGGGGAGGCAGGCTGGGAGCATCTGAGAAAAACCTAAGAGAACACTCAAGCGTGTGAAGAGCTTCCCAAGCACAAAAGTCCCCTGGCTATGGTGTCACAGTGAGAGCGAAGTGCCCTCCAGGAAGATGTCCCAGACCCCCAGGTTGGGCAGAGCCCTCCCCTGTTCTTTCTGTCATGATCATCACAGTGGATTTCATTACGTTATGATTGGGATCCCCTCGCAGGGGCCATATCTGAGTCATCTTTGAGTCCCTGAGATCCTAAACACAGGTAAGTGAGCTGCCTTGAAAGTCCTCCCTAGAGATGGAGGTTTCTTTCTTCCTGTGCTGGCTGAATAGTTCCCGTGTCTTGCAGTTCCCCAGTGGGCCGCCAGAGGCCAGACAAAGTCCGGGTGTTTGGGACTCAAAGCTGCTCACCCAACAAAGCCCTCAGCCTAGGCCCGCCCAGGTCCATATCCACTGTGATCCTGCACCGGTTCCTAAGACCTGACTCTGTCTAGAAACACCAGAGGCAGAGGCCACCCGTCCTCTACTCATCTATCAGCCACCCGTCCCTCCCACTCCCATGTCTGGCTGCAGGGCACAGGCCACTCACCTGTAGATCTTACGGTAGGAGAGGTCACACCAATAGATCCGATTGGTGGCAACTTCGACATCTAGTGCCACCACATTCTTGAGCATGGGGATGAGGCGTGAGTAGTCCCGCTTCACCAGGTCTATCTTGCGCACCTCATGCCGGTTGGTGAAGATTAGAGATGGGCTCCTGCCAGCTGCCGAGAGGCCGAGAGAGAAAGGGTCAGAGTAGGGCAGCACCTGTGGCTCAGTGAGTAGCGTGCCGGCCCCATATACCGAGGGTGGTGGGTTTGAACCCGGCCCAGCCAGACTGCAACAAAAAACAGCCAGGCGTTGTGGCAGGTGCCTGTAGTCCCAGCTACTCAGGAGGCTGAGGCAAGAGAATCGCCTCAGCCCAGAAGTTGGAGGTTGCTGTGAGCTGTGATGCACTCTACCAAGGGCAATAAAGTGAGACTCTGTCTCAAAAAAAAAAAAAAAAAAAAAAAAAAGATGTACAGGCACTGAGCTAAGTACTTTATACACATTAGCTCTCCTGATTATAACCCTAAAGGGTAATTATAATTAACCCAAATTAAGAGAATCGCCTAAGCCCAGGAGTTGGAGGTTGCTGTGAGCTGTGACGCCACAGCACTCTACCAGGGTAACAAAGTGAGACTCTAAAAAACAAACAAACACAAAACAGAAAGGGTCAGTGCGAGAAGCAGGGAGTCTGGACACCAAGACTCTGCCACTAGTTTGCCAAGTGATACCTCATTTTCCTATAAAATAGGGGTGATAATTCCTACTTCATAGGTCAGAGGAGCAGGTGAAATCATGAGTATAAAAGCCTAAGGTGCAGAACGCTATTAGTAAGAGGATTTTATTCTTTTTATTGGATATAAACTCCCCCCAAATCTTTTATGACTCCCCATTTCCTCCTTAGGCCTGCACCGAAGACCTTCTGCAGTGCAGCCCCCAGCTCTGTCCTGCCTCATCACTCACCCCCTAACATACCTTGATTCCAGCTGCCAGACTGATTATCATCACCCAGCCTCAGGGCTGTGGCTTAAACTGCCCCTTCCACCTAACAAGCATTTCCTTCCAGCAACTACCACCTTCTCTGCTGGGGACCCCACTACCATAGTTCAAGGATTCACTGAGCAAATACGTGTCTTAGAAAGATAGCCAGTGTGGAGGGAAGACAGCAGGGCTGAGACGGAGGGAGGAACTCCTCAGGGAGGTTGCTAGGAATCTGCAGTTTATGCAGAGAGTTTGGGGACACAGCAGGAGGTGAAGCTGCAGAGACTGGCAGGGGCCTGAGCCGAGCGTGAAGGGTTCTGTGAGCTGAGCTAAGAGTTTGTTCTTTCCACCTGAGTCAGTGGCAGAGACGGGACATATATGATATATGACACAGATTGGCCACATATACACAAAACCCAGTTTTAGACTTAGGATTACATCTTAAGAAGATTATCAGTGGTACAGATACTCCACATGGAAGCTTGCTATCCCAGGGGCCTATGAAGGCCTCGTACCAAGTCCAGGCTATTTTAGATGTATGGGGCCACTCTCAGGCAGCTCCGAGCAGCACTTGCCCACGAAGCTGCCTGTGCCTTCTCCCTCTCTGTTTTCCAGCAGACACCTTTACTGGCCACCTCATCCCTGTCACAGTGCATCTGTGCCAGGCTAATGTATCCCCTGGAGACAAGGGGAAGACCAGCACAAAGCCATGTAGGGCCTGGGGCCGGGTGTGATGAGGGAGGGTCTGGTACAAATACCACAGCAAATGGGCTCAGAGTACAGGAAGGGGCAAAGAGGTGGGTTCTAGGACGAGCTCTGCCACTCACAAACTACGCGATTTTTTCACCCCAAAATGAGAACAAAGACACTTCACTTCCTTGAAGGCAGGAACTAGGTTAGAGGGGCATGTTGAAGTGATTTTAGTCTGAGACAGTAACCACGTGTGCCTATGGTCTGAGATTTTGTATAATACAAGTTAGGTCTTAGTGTGTGAGTTTGTGTATGCATGCAGTGTCATCTTCACTGCATGTATATAATCTGTGTCACATATAACATGTGTCCTATGAGGGGGTCAGAACAGGGTACAGATTACATGTGCTATGCTAATCGATGTCTCGTATGTTGTACAGTTTAAGTGGTAGGCTTTGGGGTTTATGGGGTACATGCCAAGCATTGTGGCTGCTGTGCTGTTATGGTCTGTATGTTGCATACAGTATTTGTGCCCATGAACTCCAGACTCAAATTGCCAGCTGCCTACTCAATATCTCTGCTTGGACATCTAAACAGTTTTCTTAAGCTTAACACATCCAAGCAGCCTCACCATCTTTCTCAGGTCCATAAATAGAAATTCTATTTTTTCAGTTGCTTGGCCGAAAGCCTTGAAGTCGTCTCTAACACCTTTTTTTCCTCTCCTCTCCCACGTCCAATTCAGAGGGAAACCCTGCTAGCTGGCCCTCACAGTTATCTGCAGTCTGCCCACTTCCCACAGTTCCCTGGTACACACTCTGGTTCACCGGCTTCTATAGTCACCTCTCCGTGGTTCCCCTGCTTCTATCCTTGCCCTCTATAGCAGTGATTTTCAACCAGTGCACTGTGACAAAAAATATTTATTTTATTTTATTTTTCTTTTTTTGGAGACAGAGTCTCACTTTGTCACCCCTGGTAGAGTGCTGTGCTGTCATAGCTCACAGCAACCTCAGACTCTTGGGCTCAAGTGATTCTCTTGTGTCAGCCTCCTGAGTAGCTGGGATTACAGGCGCTTGCAACAATGCCCAAATATTTTTCAGAGATGGGGTCTCACTCTAGCTCAAGCTGGTCTCCAACTCATGAACTTAGGCAATCTGCCCACCCTGGTCTCCCACAGTGCTGGGATTCCAGGCGTGAGCCACTGCACCCTGCCTCTCCGTGAAAAAATTTAAAGATCATTAGTTAAATTATTTTCAAAAGAGGTTCAAAGCATAGTAAGTATATTCTGGTTTTTACTTTTTTTTTTGATAAACATAATTGTGTGCCACAGAAGTTTAACCATAGGTTCAAGTGTGCCATGAGATAGAAAAGGTTGAAAAACATTGATCTACAGTCTGTTTGCAATACTGTCATCAGAGGGAGCCTGTTAAAATGTCATGCCATGTTCACACTCTATTCAAAACCCTCCATGGCTTCCCCCAGTTTAGACTGAAATCCAAGATCAGCTCTGCCAATGGTCTAGAAGACCCTTTGAGATCTGGCCCGAGTCACCTCCTGGACTTCATCTCCTCATAGTCTTGGTCCAACTGTACAGACTTCCATGCTGTTCCTTGAACATCCAGGAATGCTCCTGCCTCAAGGCTCCTGCACTCAAATGCCACCTTCTCAGCAAGGACTTCCCTGGCCGTTCTATGACCCACAGCCCTCCAGGACTTCCCCGGTCCCATTCTCTACTTGGTATCTCTCCTTAGGCCTTCTCACCATTTGCCATGCACTGTATTTTATTTATTTTTCTGATTTCTTGTCTGTCCCACCCATTAAAATAAAAGTCCCACGAGGGCAGATGGGATTTGTGTGTTTTGCTTACTGCTGAATCCCCAGTGCCTACAGTGATCTTAGGTGTTCAATACAAACAATGGAATAAAATGGATTAATTTCATTTTGGGAACTGATTGATGTAGGAGCCTGCACAGGCGTGGGCGGCTGATGTTGTGTACACAATTTGCATGCCCACATCCTGTTGTGTGTGTGTAGCCTCTGTGGGCTGTACTGAGTGGCCCTACACAGCGTGTGTGTGGGCGTCAGCATGCTCTGCATTGTTGGCACAGTGCACCATGTGTGCAGCCTGCTTTCTATGTGCACACACATGCGCACATCTACTCCTCACATATGTGGAAAGCACTGCTTCCTGCACCCCCTTCACAGCTGTCCACTTGCCCTTGGGGTATCCATACCAACAGCCTTGCAGTTCTTGGTCAGTATGTCCATCTCATAGCCGGGGTGGCACTCGCACTTAAAGTAGCCCTTGTAATTGACACAGATCTGGCTGCAGGCATCTGGGTCCTCACACTCGTCAATGTCTGTGGGGAGGAGCAAGGGTCAGAACTGGCAAGAGGATCAGCCTCTGCTTGGGGGTACAGGGGGAGTTCTCACCGCCACAGGTCTTCTCATCCAGAAGCTGGAAGCCCGTTGGGCACGTGCACTCAAAGCCCATCTTGAGATCTGTGCAGATGTGGGAACAGCCGCCATTGTTGTGCAGACATTCATTCAGCCCTGGGAAGGGACATAGGTTCCTGAGGGTCCAGGAGTCTGGCAAGGGAGGGGGTGGGGCAGGGGCAGGGGCAGGGCCCAGAGCAGAAGCAGAGCCTCAGGGCAGCAGGACTTCCAGAGAGCCAGGCGACCTCAGCCTTATGACCCAGGTGTCTGGGCAAGAGGAAGTGCAGAGAGGGCAGGTCCTTGCTCAGGGACGGAATGGAACCAGAACTCAGATCCTTGGCCCCCCAGGACCTGAAGCCGGGGCTCTGTGCTTCCCCAGGCTGGAGGCAGCTAAGCCTTCCCAGTGGCCGAAGGCATTTCCTTTCACAAACGTGTTTCTTGCAGCTCCTCCTTCCTGTGACCTCAGAGTTGAAGGGGCCTGCTTGCCTCATGTCCAACCCTCAGGATACTTCCAGAATCCTTTCTGATGCCCTCAGGGAGCCCACTTCCCTCCTAGGGCAGCTGGCTCCATCTGGAAACACCACTCCCCGTTCTGCAGTTCCCTGTCACAGATCTGCTGGCTCCCAGCTCTTGGGGGTGGGACCGGCCAGGCTGCAGAGACTCCCTCGGAACCTCCAGAAGTGCTGCTTCTGGTCTCCTGACATTCAGGTGACTTTCTCTGGACACACTCCATTTGTCTTGCTCCTCACTTGGACAGGCCCCCAGAGCTAATCTGACACCCAGAAGGCGTCTGAACAACACAGTATGCCCCCTGCTATGCTTGTGGTTGTTCAAGACTTCCTTTACCCAGAGCTATTGCTACTCAGAGGTGATATAGTGGATTTTTTTTCAACTCCTCTCCTCTCAGCATCTGCCTGTGTTCCTCCATTTTGTCATGGAGGCTGGTCCCAGGATTACCAACTGCTGCAAGGGATAAAGGGAGGCCAGGAGGTCATCTGGTTCTGGTCCCCCCATCTTCCCCTCTCTCCCTACCTTCTGGCAAGGTCCTAGGGGGTGGTCAGGGAGCCCAGGACCGATGTTCTCAGAGCATCTCCTGAGCTTTAGAATCACAGGTCAATTCCACAAGCCAAGGAAAGGTGCCATGCCCCTGTGCCCACCAGGCCCATGCACTGCCACTTTACCCAAGCCAAGCAGAGCTGAGCTGAGCCAGCCATGGCCATGCATACAGCTGGTCCGAGCTGCCCACCCCAGGCCATGCACAGATAAGGAGTGTCCCCACCTCCAGCCTGAGCCATGCTTAGGGAATGTCCCCTTTACCCCTGGGCCGCCTCCTGTTTCCCAGGAATGTTGGCAGAACTGAAAGAACAAGACCACAGCAACCTGATGACTGGAGGACCTGGGGATGACTCAGCTAGGTCCAGCCCTAGCGGTGGGCTGAGCCACAGTAGCTTTGGAGGTCTGGGGGGCGCCACCTCCAGGAAGCTCTCTGTCCTCCAAGCCCTCCCTGAGTTCTCTACTACTTCTGAGCTCTGTCCCTCCTTTTCTCTTCCCACTCACTCACTGCCTCAATCCCATATCGACTCACTTCCTTCCTCTCCTTTTGCAGGTGGCAGCAACTCAACAATCTATTTACTGAGCACTTGATGGAGTGGCATGTGTAGGATGGCTCTGAAAGGGAAAAGGGGACAGCTCAAAGTGACTCCGGCTTCTGGACGGAGGCGTGAATCCTCCGGGGGTGAGGAGGGCAGGGTCAGGGAAGAGAAAGGATAGCAGGTCTGGACCTGTCCATCACTGTCAGTCCTTCCCTAGAATGCCTGAAGGGAAACTCAGGTCTTTCTTAATTCTATCTAGTCCGAATGGAGGTGATTTTTCTGGGGACCTGGGAGAGATGGGGGGGGGGGTAAAGTGCCCCAGAGAGGCCTGAGCAGCATTTGAGGCTTCCTTCCATGGAAGGAAGGAGCAGGATCACTTTCTCCAGCCTGTGCACACCTGCATGCACACACCTGCACACACACACTGCATGCACACACCTGCATGCACGCAAATACCAGCTTATGTGCACAGAGACACAGACAGGCCCACGGACTCCATGGAAACATTCACGCAGACCACATGCAGAGAGGCACAAATGCAATTCCCCTGCCTTAGTCACAGACATGGATATAGACATTGGCCTCTCACTGACACGGGAACAGGAAGGACACACACAGACACAAACACATGCATACATACTTCTCTTTGGTGTGTCGTGCAAAGGTGAGAGAGAAGAGAGAGTTTAGTAGGTTAGTAGGCCCTGGCTGACTCCGAATCTGGGTGCGTGGAGAAGCTAAGCTCAGTGGCTCCTGCTTCCCTGTCCCCCTTCCATATAGGTTCCTTCTTCTGGGGCTTCTCTGGGCAGGGCCTGGGGGCAGAGAGCATCAGCCTCCTGTGTGCTCAGGGGTTGGCTGAATGACCTTCATGCAGCTCCACTTCCTTTCATGATTAGTTTTTTCTTTTGAATCTTTGAAAGGGGAGGAAATATGCTATTCCTGGGAAGCTCCAGAGAATGAAGCTCCTCTCAGTACCAGGATGGGAGGTGCTGAGGACAACAGTCTGCCAGGAGGCGAATGAGAGAGAGGCTGACATAGGCTCTGTCCTCTCTGGCTAAATCTTCCTCTAGCCCTGACCTTCTGGGAGCAGTAATGAAATGACCCACTGAGTCCTAAAGTCCATACTGGGTGCCCTGCGGATTCTCTGGAATGCCTACCCCACTTATAGCCTCTGTTTTTTCTAGCCTGGCAGCACCAGCTCTAGCCATCAGGGCAGCTGCTTCATTCTGTTTCTCACTCTAGAGCAGCCTACAGTCTGGTCTCAGCAAGCCTGAGCTCCTCAGGGCTAAGGATGGTGCCACTCCGGCCTTAGGGTGTGTCTCACTTGGCTGCCTGCCTGCTGTTCCCCATCTCTCTATGCAGGGCCTCCTCAGAGGCCAGGACCCTGGCTAGGTTAGCAGGGCAGCAATACCGAGGAAGCAAGAAAGTTCCAGAGAACACACACTCAGAGGTCTGAAAATGAAGGGAATGAGGAGCAGAGGCCAAGTTTGTGAGAGGAAGTGTCATTTTTAAGCATGGGGCTGGAAAGGAAAGGCCTTTAGAACTTCATAGAGATGCAGAACAAGAGGCCTCAGGGGCAAAGGCCCCATCTAAAGCCGCAGGTCAGCACATGAGTCCAGAGAGAGGGTCAGAGTAGAAAGTGTCAGAGCAAAGGGGCACTCGGGGGCCTTGAGCCCGGATGCTGGGACAGGGCAGGACAGGAAGGTTAGCCAGCGGTTGAGCAGACAGGTACCGTACCACACTCTTTCAGGAGCTCATCTGACCAGTCCCGGCAGTCCTTCTGAGCGTCACACACTTTGCCGCCGTCCACGCACTCTCCACTCTTACACTGAAATCTGCGGGGACCCTCACAAGTTGACTCTGTTGGGCCGGACAGAGAGTGGACAGTGCCTGTGAGGCCTTGGATGGGAAGGGCTGGGCTGGGCCACGGCCCACAGGAAGTGAGCAGAGTTTCTGCACTAGCCTTCACAGGTCCCTAGAGGGTGGCCCAGGACTGACAGCCAAATCCAGGGCTGTGGAAGCTCTGCTCACAGGATGAGATCCAGGCCTCACCTAGCTGGGCTACGGGCAGTCTGACCCTAATCTGGCAGTAGTAATGTCCTGGGAGGGACCTTGGAGGTTGGACTGACCATCTCCTGAGGGAGGACTTTTGCTCATGGATCCTAAATATGGGAGGCTGCCTCACTGCTCAACCTGCTATTCATTCCCTCAGATGACCAGTGATTTGAATCCTTGCTCCTGCAGAGGGCACGTGGTAACCATCTGAGAATTAAAGGGGCTCTTTAGGGAACAGGACTCAGCCTCTGCTCCAGTTGGGAATTAGTGAGAAAAGCCACTCAGAGGGCTGGATGCCTGTAGTTCAGTGGTTAGGGTGCTGGCCACATGCTCTGGGGCTGGTGGGTTCGAACCTGGCCCAGGCCTGCTAAAAAAGTAAATAAATAAATAGCTGAGTGTTGTAGCGGAAGCCTATAGTCCCAGCTACAAGGGAGACTGAGGCAAGAAGCCACTCAGAGGCTTGCACCTGGACAAACAGTGGGGGACCAGACTTCTTACAGTGCCCTTTCCTGTCCCCCTAGACCTGGTTCAGCTTTGCAAAGTCCTTAAACATCTAGTTCTGGTGTCAGTAGGACACCATAGAAGGGGAACCAGGTGATTTAGGGGCTTGTGGTGCTCTGAAGGAAAATGCATAAATGTATTTCAGGGACCAAGGGGAGACTTCACCCAACTCTATTCTCTCCAGAGGCAGGAGAGCACTCAGAGCTTTCCCTCACGGAGGACGCTGCCCCTGTGCCCTGACCACACGCACCCTGTAGGCAGCCAGCTTCATCACTCCCGTCCGGACAGTCCTGTTCCTGGTTGCAGCGCTTGATTGCAAGGACACAAGTCCCATCCCCACACTGGAACTCATCCCCATGGCAGGTACCCAGTGCTGCCGGAAGAGGGCAAGGGAAGAGGGTCAGGGTCAATGCGGTAGAGGACTTCTCCTCCCCTCCCTTCCACCCCTACGCCATATTCAGAACCAATGAGCTTAGGAGATCTGGCCAAAGTACCTCCAGATTACAGATGGGAGACTGAAGCTCAGAGAGGGAGAAGGCCTTGCCCAGGGTCACACAGCACTCTGCCTGACAGAGATAAGACTAAACCCAGGTCTCCTTTCCCCCTCTTTAAGGCTTCTTGCCCAGTTCACTCCTCCAGAACAGACACATGGCCTTCTTTGGAGTCTTAGTGCTTGTTACAATGACTTCATCCACTCAGCAAATCCCTCCTGAGCCAGGCACTGTGCTGGGGCTTGGGGATAGGGAATCTAGAGACCACTAAGGGCAGCCTCATCCTTAGGAGCTCAGAGTGCAAAGGGGGGCTGGGGAATACACAGAGGAGGACATCATGGTGTGAGACATGGTGTAAGAGAGGGCAGCTCAGGGACATTTGGGAGCCAGGCAGAGGGGCCCAACCCAGCTGGGAAGGTCAGAGGAACCTGGGCCAAGCCTGGAAAGATGAACAGGTGCAACTGGTGGGGAACTGGGGAGGAATTCCCAAGTGTAGGGGTGCGGGCAGAGGAACCAGGGGGGTGACTGCCTGCAATAGGGAAGAATGGCCTGGAGGGCGTCATGGCAGACACAGGTATCAGTGGAGAGGTGTGGCAACTGGAGTTAGACCTGATCTAGCATTTGTCAGCCACGTGATCTCAAACGAGTCACTTCACTTCTCCCTACCTCGTCTCTTCCGCAGTCAATCAGGGTAATACATTCAGGGCAAGGTGAGGAAAGGAAGCCTGCACCTGGCCGTCAGGTAGCCGCACCTGCAATCCCTGGAAGGGACTGGGCGATATGGAGGGGGCTTACGGCAGTCGGCCTCGTCCGACTTGTCCTTGCAGTCGCGGTCGCCGTCGCAGCGCCAGCCCAGGTGCACGCACTCGCCACTGCGGCAGGCGAACTGGGCGGCGGCGGCGCAGGCCGCGGGCGCGGACGTGGCTCCCGGGCCGGCGCGGCCACAGAGCTCGGCCGCCTCGTCCGAGCGGTCCTCGCAGTCGAACTGGCGGTCGCAGACCCAGCGCTCCGGGATGCAGGCGCCCGCGTCGCCGCCGCAGCGGAACTCTCGGGGCCCGCAGGCCGGGTCGGCACAGCCGCGCTCATCGCTGCCGTCGCCACAGTCGTCGTCGCCGTCGCACACGAACACGGCGGCCAGGCACGAGCGGTTGCTGCACTGGAACTCGTGCGGGGCGCACACTGCGCGGGACAGAGAGCGGGTCGGCCCGCCGACCTCCCAGCCTCTGCCAACCTGGGGCCCCGTGGTCCTGCTTGCGGGGGCTCAGACCCTCACTATGGGCCAGGACCAGTCCCTCTGGAGGCCTTGAATGGTGGGCGTGCAGGCCAGCACAGTAAAGGGGGCCCCAGCACCCCACGGTAGGGAAGACTGGCCCTGCCTGGGCCTCCCTGGGAAATGAGAATTCCTGGCCTGCTGCGGCCACACCTTGGGCGCGGAGGGGACTGTAAAGCAACTGAGCGCTGCCTGTGTTGACCGACCTGTCATGTTCCCAAGAAATGTTCTGTAACAGGACACTGACCCTTCCCAGGGCACAGGGTCTGGGGTTGTCTCCTTATAGCATAGCTATACACAGCATAACCTGCACTGCTCGGCCTACGGCCCCTGACCTGGGGTGTCACTATGTTACCTCACTCGGGAACATACCCAGGCCAAAGCCACACTGGGCCATTGGCTGGGCCCAGGATGCAGGTCCCCGCTCTGGGCCCATGCACAAGGCGCCCCACCTGCTGGAAACCCCCTCCAAGCACACCACCACCTTTACAGTCTGCAGGGACCCAAATTCAGCCTCCTCCATAACATACTTAGTGCTCCCTTGCTTAGGAAATCTCCCTCTGTCCTCCTATCTGCGCTTCACAGCCTGCTCAGGTGTCCAGGCTTCATATCCTTCTCCATCTGTCCTATGACCACAGACAGTCTTGGGACAACCTTCCTTTGTCCTGAGGGTCTGGCACAGAGTTCCCTGCAGTGAATGGGTATGGAGTGGACGGTACTGGACTGGTCCAGCTGTGAGGTGTAATCATGAGATGCGCAGTGATTAAGGGTATAGGTCCCTGGATGGAGTTGAAACACATTCTTCTTAGTAAAGTATCGCAAGAATCCAAGGTACTTAATACTAATATGAAGCCAGCAGACGATCTAAGAAAAGCTCAATTCAAGTTGGGGGCCAGGGGAATGAGGGAGGAGGGGGAAGGGAGGAAGGAGGGGAATGGCTGTGTTCCCACTTAATGGGCACAATGTTAGGGGACCCCTCTTGGGGGCCTGGACACAATTATAAGGGGGACTTTACCTAAAAAATGCAAACCCTGTAACCTAATTCTTTGAACCCTCAAATTAATCTGAAATAATTAAAAGAAAAAAAGGGTATAGGTCTTGGCCCTGCCTGGGCCATTAGGCTCCTCTCTCGTAGGCTGGTCTGAGCCCAGAGGCAGACAATACCTTAGAGACCAGCCAGCCCAACTGCCAGTTTACAGATGGGGAAACTGAGGCCCAGAGAGGGGAGTGTTGATGGAGATAAGAGAACCAGAACTCGGTTTGGGGTATTTCCTTCTTACTCTGACTCCTCCGCTCAGCATTACGGTTTTTTCCTCCCTTCCTGGAGTGTAAGTTCCTTTCAGGGCAGCGACCTCCTCACCCCCTTCCCTCCTTTGTGTCCTCACATACAGGCCAAAAACAGGCCTGGGGGCCAGGTGGGCACGGGTGCCGTGGCTGTGGCCACAGGTAACAAGCAGGTGCCAGCACCTTCTCCTTCCACCTGGGGGAGCCCATAGTCTGTGTTTCTATTTTCTGATGGAAAAAATGTCAGTTCTCATTGTTAGTAGACATAAAATAGAGTGATGTCTTCAGTTTTATAACACAGGGAGTACACATCATGTATTTCTGACAGCTGTGCCACGTTTCTGACGGTGTCGGTTCCCCTTCTGGGCCCCTGTCGCTCCTCAGAGTATGCTACTGGCTTAGAGCAGCCCCTCCTGCCTGTGCAGAGCTGGCTCTTATGCGTCCAGCAGGGAGGACACGCTGCATTCTGACCGCTCTGAGAGAAAGTGCTTAACACGGAGTTTTCTCTGGGGTTTTAAAGCTGACAGTAACTTTAAGATCCACCTTCTCAGGCCAGCCTAGGCCCAGAGACTCTGTCCCCAGCACTTGCAAATGGGAGAAGCTCTGAGAGATGGGAAGGGAGGAGTCTCATTTTTCTGCCCAGGCGGGTGGGAGCTGCAGCAGAAAAGCTTAACATGATCTCCTAATATCTCTGATCCCCATAATTAAGGGGAAATGTTCCTGTCCCACCATGCCCTAGTTAGAGATGCACCTGCCCCTTGCAGTAGTAGGCTTCATATTGGAGGATCCTCTGACTGGGGGGGCAGCAGAGAAAGGAGGGAATAGGACTCTCATTGGCTGATGAGTCTCAGTTAAATTACTGCAGCCGAAGAAAGACGCCAACGCCATCACTGGGGCTTTGACGCTTGTCCCAGCCAGCATCTCCCCCTACCCCCAAATGCTTCCTGCTTCAGATACATCCAAACTCCAGACTTAGAATCTTGGAGTGCTATGACTCAGAAGCCCCTGGAGGAGATGGCAGTTCCCCGGGCCAGGAAGGATGGATAGGATGCAAATATAGACGCTGGTGGATGGGAGTGGGGGTGAGCAGCAGTGATGGCAAGTGCCTGGCAAAAACCCTCCTGAGTGACCGCCCATATCTCAGCCCAGCCTCATGGCCTGCTAGTGACAGCCAGTCTGTCTGCCCTGTTGATCATGTGTGCCCAGAGGGAAGACTATATAGAATTCACCTTGCTAGCCCTTTCAGAACCTGGCTCCAGGCCTGGCACACAGTAGGTACCCATCAAATAGAAACAAGTGAGGTGGGGTCATGCTCCCCACTGGCCCAGGCCCTGCTGGCCCACTCTCTGGGAAGGAAATAATCCTGTGTTTGAAGCTCAGTGATGTGGAACTGTCCCAGTGACCACTTCCATCTGTCCCTGCCGAGGTTGCTAGGCATGTCTTCCCCACCCTGTGACAACTGGGCTTGAATCTGAGATTTCAGCCACAGTCGTCTATCACACGTCAGGAATCTGTCTGTCCCCCAGCACTGACAGTGCTCTGGCTCAGGTCACCACGATTTCTCAATTCAGCCCCCTCCCTAGTTCCCCCTCCCTTGCTCGGAGATAGGTAGCTTTGTGGGATGAATGAGCAGATGTCAGGCGTAGAAAAAGCTCCTGGGCTTTGCTGTCTAGACCTGGATTTGAATTTCAGTTGCATCACTCAGCCTTGGGCACTTGTCCTCCCTTATCTGAGCCTCAGTTTCCTCACCTATGACATGGTAATGATAATGGCTCCTCATGAGTTCGTTGTGAGGATGAAAGAAAATGTCTCCAAAGCGACTGGCCATTGCTCGTGTCCCCGTCATTATCCTTTCCTCCCTGGCTACCAAGCTTCTCAGAGAACTAGACCCCTCCCCAGAAGTGGCTGCCACCCTCTGAGGCTTGGCAGACGCTGGGGCTCTGACCCCGGACTCACAGGTAGCACAGCCGGCCTCATCTGCTCCGCCCTCACAGTCCTTCTCCCCGTCGCAGCGCCATGAGGCAGGCACACACTTGTGGCTGGTGGGTCCACAACTCAGCTTCTCTGCAGGACACACCTGCTTGGCTGTGGAAACAGACATCCATGCACGGCTTAGCCAAGGGACACACAGGGCATGGTGCCAACCAGTCCTACCACCCGGTTCCATCCTGCCAGCCTGAGGGCCTAGGAGGCCATCAGGGCCCTCTCCTTTCATGTCTCAGTTCTTTCATTTTGAGAAGCCCAACTCTTCCCTAGGACTTTCCAAATTCTAAATATGACTCCTGATCAATAGTCTTTCATGGCTCCCTGGTCCCTGGCACTCAAGTCCCTCCTGGACCCACTGACTCCTGCCTGTCTCACCTGGCTGCACCTTCCTCCCCTTCAAACCTCCTCTGAAAGCTCTAGCACTGTGGAGCCACCATGCCCTGCTCACTGAAGACTTCGCCATTTCCCAGCTGTGTGCCTTTGTGAGAGAGATTCTGGGCCTCAGTTTGATTCCCAGATCAGTGACCCTGTGATCGGAACCTATAAATTTAGAGGGCTCTCTGAGGCTCCAGCAGCTCCAGCCCACACCCCTCCAACCCCATCCCCCAGTGATGGTGCTGGGCCTGCTGCTGAGAGCAGCCACTGCATGGCAGGGCCCAGCGGGACTGCACAGCTATAATTACTGCAGCCTCAATCAGAGGCTGACTCAGTCAGGGGCCTGATGCCCCAGGGTTGATTCTCAATTTGGAAGAATGAGAACCCTACTCAGAGTTAGGGACAGATGCATCCCAGACCTCCATGGATGGCTTCCTGCTGCCTTCCAAGGCCTGCGGGAGGCCCAATCTCAGTGGTCTCTATGATGAGCCAGGCATGGCGCTAGACACTTTCATTTAATTTTCACAATAACCCAGCAGGGTGAGAGGATTATGCCCTGGCCTCCAGCTTAGAGGTTGAGGACATGGGCTCTGGAGCCTGACTAACTGAGTTCAAATCCTAACTCCATCACTCACTGGCCATGTGACCTTGGCCAACAAGTCTCACCTCTGTGCCAGTAAAGTGGGGGATAATACCATTATTTGTCTCAAAGGATTGTCGTAACAACTAAGTTAATGTCTTTAAAACAGTGAGAACAGATAACCTAGGTCTTGCTAAATGTTACCTGTTATTGTTATTCACAAATAACAGGTGAGGACACTGAGTCTTGTTTGTTCATTCCATGAGTATTTGAGCCTGTGTGTACCAACATGGTGGTGAGCATTGAGTTCTAGTTACACAGCTGGTAAAGAACAGCGTAAGGACTCAAAGTCAGCTGTATTTGATGCCAGAGATGGCATAGGCCATGTCACCCTTGGAGGCAGGGGGCCACTTGTGCTCCACCCCCAATCTTACTTTCTGATCTCAGAACAATCCCACCCCCCTCCACTTTTATAGCTGGGATAAAAGACCACAGGGATGGAGCAAAGGGCACAGATAAATTGGAGAGAGGGCTGGTGCCTAAGTCAAGAAACAACTACTGCTAGGGGAGTATCTTAGACCCCTCCCTCCAAGTGAAGTCCCCAAAGTTATTCCTAGGAATACATTTCACGAGCATAGGAATCTCTTGGATTCCCAGGGGATTCAAGATTCACCGGCCCTCTCCCCAACTTATCTGTGCCCTTTGCTCCATCCCTGTGGTCTCTCATCCCAGGTATAGAAATAAGAGGGGAGAAAATTGTTCTGAGATCAGAAAACAAAACTGGCGGTAAAGCACAAGTGGCCCACTGCCTCCAAGGGTGACATGGCCTATGCCATCTCTGGCATCAAACACAGATGACAGGATTCATAGGATTCATTTTATAGACATTTCCCTTTGCAAATAACTATCAGGTTGAGAGGTAGAGCTCCGGAAAGTGCTGATACTCAACATACCTTTTATTAGAGACAGAGTCTCACTCTGTCACCCAGGCTGGACTGCAGTGGCATGATCATAGCTCATGGTAACCTCTAACTCCTGGGCTCAGAAAATCTTCCCACCTCAGCCTCCGGAGAATGTAGGACTACAGGTGCATACCACCCAGGCCTGGGTAATTTTTACTATTTTTGTAGAAATGGGGTCTTGCTATGTTGCCCAGGCTAGCCTTAAACTCCTGGTCTCAAGTGATTCTCCCACTTTAGCCTCCCAAAGTGCTGGTATGAACCACTGTGTCTGGCCTTAGAGACCTTTGAAAAACACCACCTCTGGCTTATCATGTGGGGTGGTGAAGGGAGACTGGGACTGGGAGATGAGGCCCTTGCAGGGCACCTCTGTCACCAACACAGTGCAGGACTTCAGGCAAGTGCTTTCCTCCAGGCCCCATAAGGACACAGGGAGCTGACACCAGCTCCAGGATAGTAAGGACACATAGCACCTTCTTGCTTTATCCTCACAATGTTGAAGGGGAAGGAATCCCTCTAGCCTTTTATTAAGGGGTACTAATTACCCTTACCAGTATTTCCCAGAGGGTCCTCTGATGAAGGGGGTGAAGGAACTATTGACTGCTCCTGTCAACTGAGCTCAGACTTTGAGGCCAGAGCCCAGGAATCTGCATAATAGTAACTCCTTACCCAAACCCAGGTGATTGCCATGCTTCTCTGTAAGAGAACTCGAGTCAACATTCACCATCAAAAAAGAGGTGGTCCACATGTTTGCATGCCCCTGAGAGAGCAATGGGATGGAAGGGCGAGGTGATCATTTATGCCTAGGGCAGGCCTCAGAAGACAGAACCTCCCAGGGGAGTTTACCGAGCACCTACAGTGGGTTAGTCTGCTCCATGCCAGGTATTTTACATTTTCCCATTTCACTCTGCCTGGTCCGAACGTTGGTATCCCCTCAAAATTTATGTTGGAACTTAATCCCCAATGTGATAGTTTTAAGAGTTGGGGTCTGAGGAGGTGATTAAGACATGAGGGTGGAGCCCTTAAGAATATGATTAGTGCCCTTATGAAAGGCCAGAGGGATTCCTTCCCCTTCAATACTGTGAAGATAAAGCAGGAAGATGCCATCTATAAGGAACTGGCCCTCATTGCATCTGCTGGTGCCTTGATCTTGGACTTCCCAGTCTCTAGACCTGTGAGTAATAAATTTCTGTTGTTTATAAATTGCTCAATTGAAAGTATTTTGTAATATCAGCCAAAAGGACTAAAATACTCCCTCACCCTCACCCGGACAGGTAAGCAGGCCTGCCGGCTGTAAGTGCAAATTCCAGAGGCACCATTCACAAAGAGTATCCTGTCTGTTAGCCCCTAGAGTGGAGGGGGAGAGCAGTCTTGCAGGTAAGCATTCTATTTTACAGATGAGGAAACTGAGGCTTAGAGAAACCAAGTACTGGCCCAAACATGGACAACAGGTAAGAGACAGAGTCTGGGTTCCTGTAATTAGAACCCTCCCCTTTCTATCAAACCCCACACACTCCAAAACCAGCCCAAAGTCTCCTCCTGAAAGCCCAGGTGACTGAAATGGCCCTTGGCTATAGGCACCACCTTAAAAGTCTGGTTTTGCAGACCCCAGTGCAGCAGGCAGCCGCTTGAACTTTTAATGAATATTTATACAGTTAATTGCATAACCTTTCAGCAAGGACAATGATTAAACAATCTGTCTGCTTCCTTTCTTTATAATTAATAAGACATTTGCTGTGTCCCTAAATAGACAGCTCTAATTACAGGCCCTCGAGGATTCAGCAGTGTCTGATAACAGCCCCCACACCCAAAAAGCCAAGGTTCATGGAATGCCAGGGCATGAGAGGCCTCAGAGGTCACATGGATGAGCATCCCTTGCAGTGTTGGGAGACTTAGTGAGATCCAGAGAGGGGAAGGGACCTGCCTAGGGTCATGTGGCTACTGGATGCTGAGTGTTCCGACTCCTATCACCCCTAGAACCTCACTGTCTCTCTTGTCCTGTGGCTCTTCTCCAAAGCTAGCACTTGAGTCTGGCTCTCAGGGCTCCCAGGTCAGCCCTCTCAACTGCACAGTTCTGGGAAGTGGATCTGGTTAAATACTGATGCTCAGCATCTCCCTGTGAGGTGGATGATATTATTACCTACTGATTACCTCCATTTTATGGGTGAAGAGGGCAAAGCCCAGAGAAAGTTGTTCAAAGTCTGTGGTGAGAGCTGGACTTCTATCCCAGGTCCAAACCCATAGCTTATATTACTGCACCTAACCAATGCCCACAAGCAAGGTAGATCCTTTTTCCTCATGGAATCTCTGGGCTGGAAAAGGGTCACTGGAGGGAGGGGGCTCACTGAGCCTTTGCTATCTATAAGATACTCATCTGATGTCCGTTTGGAGCCAAAAGTCCCAAGGCAGCTTGACATAGGACAAAGGGCATTGGTCAGACAGACCTGGGTTCAAATTTCACTTACTAACACTGAGTCCTCAACCAAGTTACTTAACCCCTCTGCATCCTGGCACCCCTCATCTGAGAAGGGGCTCAGAAAACACCTGTCTTTGTTTTATTCATGAATGGCTGGCTGGTAGAGGGGGCTAGCTCCACCAGTGGGGAATGCACACTGGGTGTCAACATGGTCTGCCATGCTATACAGCCCTTCTCAGAGAACCTCACCCTTCATGACAGATGCTGTTCAAGTGGCTCAGGTTCTGAGAGGCAGAAGTGAAGAACCTCACTGTCTGTCAGACAGCAGGATTCCTCCAAGGTTGGCAAGGGGGCTTAAAACTCCATCCTGGAGTAGCAGAAGGCACTTATAAATTCCCAGAGAATCCTGCCCCAGAAATCCAAATAAATCCATCGGTACTGCCCCCTACTGATAAGTTCACAAATTAACAAAAGGGGAAATGTCTATTGAATAAAAGAATGAAAGTACTTGGTGGCTGCTTGTGGATTGAGCAGTGCCAACTCAAGTGAGTTTTAGAGGTTGACAACCTCCAAATGGGGACTGCTAGTTCCAAGACACCCAAGACTCAGTGGTGGGAACTACCCGTGTCTCTTTTTTCTTTTCAAGACAGAGTCTCACTATGTCAACCTTGGTAGAGTGCCTTGGCATTATAGCTCATAGCAACCTCAAACTCTTGGGCTTAAGTGATTCTCTTGCCTCAACCTCCCAAGTAGCTGGGACTACAGGCACCCATCATAACACCCAGCTATTTTTTTAGAGACAGGGTCTTGCTCTTGCTCAGGCTGGTTGCCAACCTGTGAGCTCAGGGCAAACCACCCACCTCGGCCTCCCAGAGTGCTAGGATTATAGGCATGAGCCACCATGCCTGGCCTACACTCACTCTCTGTGCAGGGGTGGGTATATCAAGCTCCTTTACACAGGGCTAGGCCAAATGCTTCTGGCTGGGGCAATTCCTCACTTACTGGGTGATCTCAGAAACATCTCTGGGCCTCCATTTCCTGACCTATAATAGGTGAGCCTGCTGAATCAGAGAGGTCCTCCTCACAAGTGGAAAGGTTCCGAAATGCATAAAAAAAAAAAAAAACCCTCCATATCCACATCAGTAGCACCCAGAACTGTAATTCACCTTGAACCATCCTCTCCCTCCCATCAGATGTCTGAAGGTGGGTCAGAAGCCATTCCCAATCAAGTGAGCTATAATTAGAAATGCTACTTTCATTAGGCAAATGTTCTGGGCTCTTCCACTGTGATTCCTGGCTATATTTGATAGGTACAGAACCCAGAGAGAATCAGAGGTGGGAGAAACCCCAGCCAGCTAGGGGCAGACCATGGGGGTGGGAACACAAGAATTCAGACCTGCTCTTATATCCCTTTCCCTCTGAATGCAACCCTTTTTGTCTATACTATTACTTAAACTATACCATTTTACAGATGAATAAACTGAGGCTCAGGAAGATCACTTGCCTGAGGTCTCATAGGTTACAGGAAGTGAACCCAACTCTATCAGACACCAAACTCACCAGGCTTTACTTACTGTCTATAATCTTTCCTTTAGGGTTGGGGAGTGGGACTCTTTCCTGGGAGCTGGCACAGCTCCAGGAACCTGGTAGGCTATGTTAGTTGCTATGGTAATGCCAATTAAATGGACAGCAGGTTGGCTGCTGGATTCTCATTCAGTGAGCGAGCCTGCCACCAGGTCCTGCTGCCCTAAATTCTGCCTGACCCCTGAGGTCCCACTCTGGCCAACCTCCTCCAGGCAGCCTCCTCCCTTCCTACAGGCCTTGCCTCCCTCTGACCGATATAATTGCACAGATAGTGGGGATCCTGGCTGTAGCAGCCCAGCTGGGCACAGGCAAGGTAGAAAGAAGGTGCCAGAATACAGAGTTCAGGAATCTGGAAATTGTGAAGTCTTTGAAATTATGGAATGGTAGAGATCAGGGCCTAGCGGGATGGGAAGGCATGCAGGACCTCACAGCACAGAGGGGAAGACCACTGCAGAGCTGGGCCTCCAGTGTCCTCAGCTGCTGTTCCCACCAGGGTCTGGTCAAACCTCAGCGAGCATGAGAAGCCTGAATTTTGTCATGAAAAGGAGACCTGGCTCAGTGCTTGTGGCTCAATCGGCTAAGGCGCCAGCCATGTACACCTAAGGTGGCGAGTTCGAATCCCCAGCCCGGGCCCGCCAAACAACAATGATGGCTGCAACCAAAAAATGGCCAGACGTTGTGGCGGGCGCCTATGGTCCCAGCTACTTGGGAGGCGGAGGCAGGAGACTCGCTTGAGCCCAAGAGTTGTAAGTTGCTATGAGCTGTGATACCATAGCACTCTACCCAGGTGGATAGCTTGAGGCTCCGTCTCAAAAAAAAAAAAAAAAAGAAAAAGAAAGGGAGACCTGCCATGAACAAGTTACATGTCTTTTTTTTTTTGAGACAGAGCCTCAGGCTGTCGCCCTGGGTAGAGTGCTGTGGCATCACAGCTCACAGAAATCTCCAACTCTGCC
>CAUYQV010066616.1:0-15558 GCA_963574575.1 Galagoides demidoff
ACAGGCGCCCGCCACAACACCCGGCCATTTTTTGGTTGCAGCCATCATTGTTGTTTGGCGGGCCCGGGCTGGGGATTCGAACCCGCCACCTTAGGTGTACGTGGCTGGCGCCTTAGCCAATTGAGCCACAGGCGCCGAGCCTCCTCTGCTTTTTTGAATTTACTCTCACCCTGACTCTGCAGGTGACACCATCCCCAGTGCCACCTCACCTCCTCACACCACAGGTGAGGTCCCGAGAAATCAGGGTGTAACCTGGTTCCTGGCTGAGCCATTGGAACCCAATGATGAATTCAAAGTAGAGTCTGATTTCACTGGAGGTCCCAGAAACAAAGATTCTGCATTAGCCAAATATGTTGCATAACTGGGCAAAGAGGAAACTCTACTCTTTTTTCCAGTCCTGGGGTTATTCATGTAATCATTATACCTCAGCTAATGACCAGAGGATTCCAAATCACTTACAAAAATACATATAATCAAATAGAAATATGTGTAAAGAGAAGTTTAAAAGTCAGAGCCAAGGAAAAGCAAACATAGAGGGAAGCCCCATGGGCAGGAGGGTCCTTGTCTTGCTGCCTGGTAGTCAAGGAAAAAAAGAAATGATCAGCCTGGTTTTGGGGCCCATGCTGCCCTGCCCGGTGGGCCACAGTACACTGAGGTTTGGTTCCTTATGCATAAACATGTCACCTCCCCACAAGGCTAGTGCCTCCTTATGCCTCTGCCATGACCCCCTCCCTGACGCAGGGCTGTCGCACACACCCCGAACCCTGACTTCAGAGCTCCCTGCCCCCCCCCAAATCTTAATTTTGTGCCAGGAAGTGAGAACTGGGAGGACAAGTGGTGGGGAAGTTGCAGAGTAGTGGAGCATCAGTACTGACACCCAGACACCAGGAGGAGGAGGCGAGATGGAATCATCGGGCTGCCTGGAAGGCACTGGTATACCGCAGGAGGGAGCAGGCAACAGCTGCCCAGGGTTCATGGGGGTTAGAGATGCTGTCTCCACTCTTGGGGACTTGCAGCCCAGGAAGCCAGAGATGCACCCAGCCTCTCCCACTGGGCACACCATGGACATGTTGGTGAGTGATCTTTGTGAACTGTCAGGTGCTGGGTCTTCAGGCCATTTATCCCCTTTGGTTCACTCTCCCTGGTGCCTGCCACTCTGTGCTCTAGCACATCGGAACACATAGTTACCTAGCACTGTTGACCTGGGACATGGAAAACTGACTAAGTGCCCCTGGGGGTGACAGTGTTCATCTAGGCCCAAATAATGACTCTCCCCAAGGCTGGTGAGTCATGTGGCATTGTCATGTGGGCCAAAGGAAGCCCGGCTTGCTGAGGGAATTGATGGCCCTCCCACACATGTCTGTATACATGCTTCCAGCCTGGGGCTGGCCTCCCTGCCCAGAGCCTGACCTCACCTGGCAGAATGTGATGAAATGGAGCTGGGAAGGGTTAGCGTTAGCCCATAAGAGGAGTAGGGCACCCGCGAGCAAGCCCAGAGACTCTGCTTCTAGTTCTTTCTCTGCCATTAAATAGCTGTCTGGCCTTCGGCAATTTACTCCAGGTCTTAGGTTCCCCAAGCATCAAATGAGGAAGGTAGACATGGTGAGTCCCATGGCCCCTCCAGCTCAGATACCCTGAAACTCTCTGACTGCACTGGCAGGTCAGCTGCTGGGAGGGTTGTGGACTCTGGAGCATTCCAACCCCTCTCCTCCCAACATCTAGAGTATTGGGGTGTGACAGTGTCATGCATGGCATTGGTATTGCAAAACTGCAGCATGCGTGTGCTTCGTAACCCTGACTAACAAAACTCCAGTGGGCTGCAACACGTGGGCAAGGCCAGTTTTCCTTAGGGTAAAAATGGCTATAGGTTGCTTCTCACATGTCTACACTGAAAATGCATTAAACAGTGATCGATACGGCTCTGCACCTGGCACACAGGGGAATCCTTCAGGGACACTGTGCTGGTGTGGTCAGGCTGGCCTGCATCCCCTGCCCCAGGCCTTCTGTGTCCCTCCCCACACTCCAACAGCCAGCTCTCTCCTCTTGCCCTGGACTTGGACACATTTTCAGGCAGCTGGAGGTGACAAGTACCCAAGACTGCACATCATTTACAAAAGAGAGACAGGCAGGCTCCTGGTGAGTGATCCAGAAAAAAGAACACCATGCCAAGATGACCAGCAGAAAAGGAAAATGAGGGAGGAACCAGCTGCTCAGATCTCAGAGGAGCAGAGCTTTCAAGGGTTCCTTGAAGCAGCAAAGGGAGGATGGCACAGGGGAGGGAGCTGAGACTTCCCTCAGGCAGAATTTGGTGCTGTACACAGGCAGTGACCTTCTGTTCTTGAAAAAGCTCAGTCTCAGAAACAGCCAGGCCCCTGTCAGGTGGGGGTAAAGGAATGCAGCCCTCTGGCACTCCTGGGCCCTCCCCAGCAGGCCCCCCTCCTTTCCAGGGTCTGCTCCCTGACCCTGCACGTCCCCTCACTCCACACTCTGCCTGGAATGCCTAACTTTCTCACCTGTCACCATCCTACCCGCCTACCCCAGCTCAGACACTATACCAGGGCCCTAGGAAGACGCTCCTGGGTTCCTTGCTTGGATAAGCTCGTCCCTCCCTGCACCTGCCTAGAACTCTGTGTTCTTTCCTTCATCTACCTTATAAGTGTGGGAGAAGGGGGCTCTTCCATATTAGATGGTGAACTCTTAGAGGGCCGGGTCCTTCACATTCTGGTTCCCAAGGGACCCATCCTACATGTCTATGACCCACCAGTTAGCAGCCAGCTCTATGAAGCACCAGCTGTGTGCTTCATGTCAGTCAGGGGGAAGGAAAGGAGGGGCCACCAGGAGCTGCCTCCAATGCAGGGACAAGTATCCTGAGTGCTAAATGAGGAACAGCCAGCTGGGGCTTGGGAGCACTGAGAACAGAGTCCACTGTGGTGGCCAGAATGAAGAGAGTCACAGGAAGAGATAACCAAGCTGAGAGAGGGGAGCTGACCCTGCATTCCTTTCCCTGACAGAATCTTCCAGTAAGCATGAGCCTGGGCCAAGCTCACTTCTCAGATCAGGGAAGGACAGGTGGGATGATGGTAGAAGAAAGTGGAGAGAGAGGGCACCCCCAGACTGTGCAGGGTCGAGGGTCTGGCAGGTAGCACGGGGGCTGCGGGATCTCCCAGCCCAGGAGGTGCACTGGTCGTGCCAGTCATCAGCGAGCTCCTCCTGAAGTGCACCTCTTTCTGTACCTCCTCAAGGGCCAGAGTCCTTGGTTAGTTGCCAAGAAGTGAAGCCACCAGTCCGAGCCTTGGGGAAAGCACCTTGCCTTGGAGGAGGAAGAAGGTGAAGCTGCCCCTGGACAGGGGGTCGCAGGCCAAATCCTTCCCAGGGGCTGGTTTGAGTGGGTGATCAGAGCATGACTGTGGGACAGCGTGGGCCAGAAGACCAAAGGTCGCCACCCCTGCTCGCCTCCAGCCCCCACAGCCAAGGCCCTCTGCTGTTGCTGCAGTCCCAAGGGCTCTTGGAATCCTCTTTCTTGTGGTGAATTATGATGCTTTGAGCAATCTCTGCAGAAGGGGCTGTCAGTCTTGTCCTGCTCTGACTCGGGAAGCCTCCCTGGGAGGCTGTGGCCAGACAGCCGCCACCTTGCCCGACTCCTTCTCAACCGAGTTCCTTCAGCTTCCTTTGGTGCTGCTGCCATTAACCCTGTTACTTCCTGGGTTCTTTCAAATGTCATAAGCTAACCACTACACCAAGCTAGAAAAGCGAAGAGCATTTGTCTTAGAAAGCATGGAACAGCAGTGCAGTAGAAGACAGCAGCCCGCGAACAAGATGGTGATAATATTGGACACCTGGGCTGGTGCCTCAAAGTGACCCAGCCAGTACCGAGCCACACAGATGGAGGCAACAGTCTATGTGGTTTCAAGAGGACCTGGAATAAACCCCTTCCTTTAGCAAAACTGTTGAAGGGACAGTTAAGGCCTGGAAATTAAATGCCTTACACGTCCTTTTTTATGATACTCAAACCACCTAGGGTGACCATATTCTCTGATTCTATCCAGGACGCTTTGCAAGCAAGGAGCCACTGTTAATAATTGTGCTGTACCAGCAGATATGAACCTAGCTGGCCAGGAGGTGGGGACACACTAACAATGACCTGGTACCCATGTCCTCTTTCAGCCCCTCCAGATTAATCTATGTCAACAACGCCATGCCTCCTCCCACCTCAAAGCTCCAGCTCCCCACTGATGGCCTCAGGTGTCCATAAAACTAGATGGACACACCCCTGTTCTCACCTACACTTACCTCCAATAGGGGGATAAGGTCAAAACACAGAGGATAACCTCCTCAGAAGGGAAGGGGGAGGCAGAAACAAAGGGTAGAGAATGTTCAAAGGAAGGAAAGATCTTGAATAAATAAATGTCTGAAAGAAATTTTTCCCCAAGACTATTGTAAGATGGAAAGTCTGGGCCACCAGGGTATGCTGGTGATTTGATTTTGTATTCTGAGATTCTGGCTTTAAACCCCTAACGGCATCTTTTCTTAACCCTGGAAGGTTAAAAAAAAAAATGCCTTAGAGCAAAGTTAGTTTCCCCCCATTCAGAGTTTGTCAAAGTACAGTCCTGATCCACATGTGATGGCTCAGTCTCTGCCGTTGCCTTGGATCCTTACTGAACTGGAGGAAGAGCAGCCTGGCCATGTGAGCAGGCCCAGCATGTCCCGGGCTGCAGACAAACTGCATGGGTCATTCTTGGCTCCCTTTGGGCTCAAAGGCACATGTGCATGGCTGGATGTGGCAAAAGTCATAGCTGATGGACCAGATGCATATCCAGACATGACGTGGGGCTCAGTGGATTCTTTGGGATTTTTCATAGCCAAGACAACCAGCCGCCTAAGCCCTCTGCCATCCCCACAGCATAGGAGAAACAAAAAGCATACCTCTATAAAAAGACACACAGTGAGTGGGTTTGAAGACTTTGGATGACACACAGGATCCTGGATATTTGTATATAGTCAAATGGTCTTCATCACCTGCCACCCCCCACTCTGAACCAGCAACTGTCGGGAAGGACAAACCCATCACAGCCACCTTACGCGAGAGGAAATGGCCTGGCTCCAGGGCTCACTGTGAGACATGCAGCGAAACTGCCTGCTAAGAGACATTTTTCTTGCACTCCACTCATTCCAAAGACAAAGTGTTTTATTGCAAACTCTGCCAAAATAAATGTGCCTGCAACTCCCACAGCCTGTGGGAACTCGCTCTGGGAGGAAGGAAGTTTACGGCTTGTACTGCCTGAGACTTGCCACAGGGTGACCCTGCGCAAGTTCCTCCCGCGCTGGAAGCGTCCCTTTCCTCGTATGTGACATGGGGCAGGTACTGCCTACCTCCTAGGTGATGCAAGGGCTATCTCTGTGGAAGTACCTGGAACATGGTAAAAAGCTTTACAAAAACTATAATACTGTTGTTTATATTTACTGTACAGAAAAAAAAACTTGCTTTTCATAAACAAATATCAATTAACTGGAGTCCCCTAAGGAATAATTCATTAAAATTTCTGGCAAAATTAGGTTCAAAGAGGCCTTCCCTGTACCCACAAGGAAGACATGATCATTGTGAACACTGGATATGGTGGCCAGCTTGGGGTAGGGCATGAGGATGGATCCAGGAAGTTATTTTTTAAAACTAAGTCCCATAAATATTCATAATGGCTTTGTTTTTTTCTTTTTCCTAAAAAAGAAAAGTCAGCAACCAAGAAAAAAAAACAAAACTTCCTGCTTTAAAATTCCAGATCCGTGGATTCCTGGCTAAATGAGGTCTTCCTCTTCTGTTGGCTCCAGCCTAAGGGGTCTGGCCACTACCTCCCCCTCCTTCCCCTGCCCTCCCCTGCCCTCCTGGACACTTTGAGCAGACTCCCCATGTGCTCAATCTGATGTCTTAAGTTTAAAAAATCATTACCTCAGTATTTCAGGAGAAAAAGTTTTATTTCATTGTGTCTTATGGTAAACTTCAGTGAGGTTAATTAAGGGTTTCATGTACTTTTTAAAGTAAGTCAGAACCTGATTTTCAGAATTACAGAATGAAGAACAACCGTTTGTCTGACTGTTTCTATAGATGACAGTAGGAAAAAAAAGTTTTTTAAAAGGAATCCCTTGATGACAAGAGCTCCGATGAGTTACCTGTTTTTCTTGTGGTAATTACTTTTGGTAATGACCTGTCCACACTGCAAACAGTAGGTCTTCAAAATGGAAGAAGAAACCATTAATCTGCATACAGTTTGCTAATGGTTTAAGTTCTTCTGTAATTTCGTTTTAACAAATTTTTGTTTTGTTAAGGTAAGATGTCTTCTTTTTATAGATTGTTGTATGTCTTTTATCACTTTTAGAAAGTTGTTTTCCCCACACTCTCCATTGGCCAGAAGAGCCCCATATAATCTCCTGGTGCTAAGTCCCCTCACAGCCAGATGAGCGGCCACCCCAGAATCCCTGGCACACCCTGGTACCTTATAGCAAAAAGAGGTCATTTTTCAACACCCAGGACCTTTACTGGGCTGAGCCTCCAGCATCCCTATGTCCCTGCAAAGCCGGATGCTGGCTTCTCCACAACACATGGAACTTCTTGCTGCCTTTTGGCACCTTACCAGATTGGTTCCAGAGCCCCTTAGGAGGCTCGGATCCCAGTCCTTCACTTCAATGGTCCCCTTGGCCATTGCCTCCCTTGCTCTGCCCCGCGTCCTTTCTGCATAGCCTGACGACTCTTCACCCCTACTCTTGCATCTGCCCTTGTTCCCAATTGTCTTTACATTTCAGTTCTCTCTCCAATCACATCTCATCCCCAGAGCACTCGGTTCCTTACCCTCTCCATGTCCCCACGTCTTTTTGTCCCCATTCCCATGCCCTGCCGATTCCCTCCACTCGCAACAGCTCCCACATGCCTTTTAGTTCAGTCCACTGACCATCCTTACAGCCCCCTCCACAAATGGTGCCCCAGGAGAAAACATTTGCAATCTCGTCAACTTATGTGACAATTTTGTTTTCCTGCCAAACACTCCTGGTACCTTTCATTTAAACAGATTATGTGACAGTGTCTTATTATGTTCCTCATTAGAGAAAGATGTACACTTTCGTTTATTTTGCTTTGTTTTATTCCTAGTTTCTATTCTAAATCCGATAAACACTGTTTTTAGGTCCTGCAGGTGAAGAAATGCTTTGTTTTCTGGCTTCAGGGTCATGAGCAAAGCCTCTAGGGTTTCCTATTGCTGTCAAGTTGAATATGTCACAGCAAACTCCTTCACATAGGCCTGGGATGTTCTCATCTTAGTGGAGGAAGGAAGCAGACTACAACTCAAAGGGTTAAGACCAGATGGAATATTGGGTGATTCTACAATTCTCTGACTTTCCTGTTGGTTTCAGTAAGCCAAACACATTTTCCCCTATGCCTATTGGATTTTGTTGTTTTTAACCACATAGGTGTCTGTCTTCTCTACCCAGTCCCTCCTCACTAAACCTGGAAGGAAGGTTGCAGCAAACAAGGAAGGGCTAAAGTTCCCCGTATTGGAAAGGGCAGCAAAAGGCTTCAAGAAATGTTCTTTCCTTGTGGGGAGGAATCCACTTGGTTTCTCTTCAGTGGAACCAAGGTTGCTAGACCCTGGGACGAGGTCCCTGATAAGTGATGAGACATTCAGAGAAACACAGGGCCTGGTATCTGTGGCAGAAAATAGAATAATCTTTTTCTTAACCAACTCCTTGGTTTATGGCTTAGCCAAAAATAAGCAAGCCAGTTCCATGGCCATCTGAGGCCCCAGGCACTCCCCATGAATGGTGGGGCATCCGCAGGGTCCCTGACACCATGGTTAGCAGAGTTCAAGGCACATGCTCTAGAGCAGTGATTTTCAACCAGCCTGCCGCAGCACACCAGCATGCTTAGGTGTACTGCAAAAATTTTTAAAGATCATGACTTAAATTATTTTTGAAAGAGTTCAAGTCCAGTAAGAATATTCTTTTCTTTAAACTTTTTAAATCAATATAAATTAAATGTGCCGTGAAAGTTTAACTATAGGTTCAAATGTGCCATGAGATAAAAAAAAGTCGAAAAATACTGCTCTAGGATGATCCATGTAAAATGTAAATCCCCAAGTGGTTCTCTCGCCAAAAGAGTCTAGTAAAAGCTTCAGAAAGGGCGTAAGAGAAAATGAGTGTCTGTGGTTTATGCAGTGTTGCCATGGGTTCATGCAGGATGGAGTGGTGACTCTGGGAATACGACTGTGCAGGGATCACGTTAAAACATGTGTCCCACAAGCCCTCATCCAGCATGACAAGCCGCAGAACACAGTAAGGTTCTACTATGCTGATTGGCCAAGAAACAGACTCAGAGGGACTGGCTGGTACTATGTTGGGCACAGTCTCTGGTCCCCCATCCAAACACTAACATAATCATCAACCAAGGATGTCCCCAACTGGACCGGGGTCCTGAAGGAAGTCTCATTTCTTCAGTTGTTTACCATTCATGGGGCAGTGACCTGAGGCACTCAACCAAGGTTCTTCAAAGGCCTGTAGTAATGACCAGCTGCTCTCACAGCTCTCAGCCTGTCCACACCAGACTGCTGACTGTCGGGGAGGAAGGCCCTGAGGGGTCACCCAACAGCACGGTGGCCTCACACCCAGCCCCTCAGTACCGACCAAAGAGACCCCTCTGGAGCAGCAGCCCTGTGCCTCAGACCACAGCTTTTTTTCCAACAGCCCACAGCTCCTGCAGTCTGTTAACCACCAAGAGTAACAGGCTCCGCAGAGCACAAAGCCATCCATGCCCTCTTTGGTTAATGATTTAAGAAAGAACCCGAAGAATTTTATTTAATAATTACTCCATAAGTTGGAGAGCTTTCACTATAAGAAAGACCATAGAAGCTCATATCATACTTCAGTGATTTCATAAAAATACCACTTTAGCAGGAAAACAATACTAAGGGGAAGGTACTTGCTTTCCTGGCTCAAACACTTTCTTTCTTCCCACCCAAACATTGCAAACTTCCACAGCAGCCCAGGCTGATCTTACCGTCAAGCTACTGGATGTATGCATTTGGTACCTTAACTCTTTCGTTCAAGCTTTTTTCTTGTTATTTGGTGCATTTGGTGTACAGGATTTAATTGTACAGTATTTTATTTCCATGATAAGCTTAAGTAGAGAAGAGTTTCTTTTGCTTCTCAAAGCCTTCAGATAATTTCAAAACTATTTAAGTCTCCACCCCTGTTGTATATACTTTGTGCTGTTGCTAACTGCATCTATGTAAATACCTTTGACATATCTCAGTGTTTAAAGTTCTGTCTCTTTTTCATTGTTATCATTATCACTATGACTCTGTTATCATTCTTCATTTTGGATATTTTTTCTGGTGCAATTTATTGTTTTAATCACCTTGGATATTTTGAAGGTATGGTAGTTATTCATGAGAGGAGACATAGGAAAGTGCTTTGCTTGAGCAGTAAGCTCTCTGATCGTGAGACACTGACCTTGAAAGACCAGTTATTTTAAATGCTACCACTATGGTTTTCTTCCCATTATCAGGTGCTATTTCAACAAACTTGTTTCTCTGCTGGATTATACCGTCCTTTACATTTATGACTTTAATTCTTAATTGCTAGGGATTCAATTTGCCAAAGCCTGAATACACCAAGTCCAAGAGTGCCCTTGACTGTAGCATTTTCTCTCCATTTCACTAACTTCAGGCTACAACTGAACAGTATGCAAAACACCCCAAGTGGTCAGGGTTTGCCTAGAACCTACTGAGCAGATGGCTTCACAAATGGCTCCTCGAATGTTTTGGGAGTGGGGGATAGATACACCTCCAGCCCCTGCAGCTGACCCATAGCTGCACCCGTTTGACACTCCTTCCCCACCTCTAGTCAGGCATCAACCTGGAGTTCTAGAAGTATTTAGTAACCAGGCCCTGCCTGCCAATAAGATAGTATATAGGAGGTGGGAAAGGTGGTCTTAGGTCAGAGGAGACCTTCCTGCCTCATCTGAACAGCTCTAAACAGGGCAGTGACACCAGAGTAAGGTGTCACTGGGAAAACAGAAGACTCAGGCTCCAGTTCCAGTTCAGACACCAGTGCACTAAGTGACATCCTTGCTGGGCCTCAACCCTCTCGGGCTGGACACTCATCTCAAGTCAAATATTCTGAATGGAAAGATATAGCTGAACAAATTAGCCTATTCTTCGAAATGTAGCTTTGCTACTGCCCAGATGTGGAAGATTGTAGCAAACAAGTACAACTGCTCTTTTAAGAGGGTGTGGAAACCCACAGGGGCCAATGATGTGAATCACAATAATGTAATAGGCATTGTAGAGATCAAAGGCAAACCCAAGAGGGTGATGTGGGGAGATCAATTACTAATTACTCTAAATAAAGGTTCTTTTGGAGAAGCCATTAAAATAAAAAGATGAAACAGTAACTGGCTAAATTAGCAAAACGGTTAAACAACTGTTAGCCTTATATACTTCAACTTATAAGGAAAACAATAGCCAGAAAATTCCTGGCTGAAATTGTGGTCCTTGCTGTCTGTGTTGTCTTAGAGTTTTATATGCTATTTTGTACCTATTCTCTATGATGTAAATACTTCCCGTTGTAGAAAAAAATGTAAATATTAATTATATATATTTATTTCTGTCTTTTCTAAAACAGGAGTTGACCCAAACAATAAATTAAAAATCATCTATATCTTGAATTTTGCTTTTGGTTTTGGATTTTTTAGATATGATATACCTTTAGTATATTTTGGAAGGGAAAGAGTTTCATGATGAAAGAGGGTCTTCATTCCTAACTAATGGAAGTAAGACGGAGGGAGCTGTATAAAGAGAAAGAGAGGGGGGACAGAAGAGTGAGTTTTTGCTCTGACTCTTTCGTTAGCAGATGGGGGACCCCGACGAAGCTACTTAACCTCTTGGAGCTTCAACTAAAACTGAAAACAGGTGTCATCACCTTTTTCAAACTTAGTAAGGTAATAGATGCAAAATACTTTGAAAGTAAAAAGTTGTACTCAAAGGCATAGAATTAGGAAGTCTTAACTGTTTCTGTGTTCATTCGTTAAGGGAGGGGCGTGTCATAAATGTGGGAGATTTCTCTTTTATATTTTATTTTGCTTAAATTCTATTTAGGAAAAAACCAAAAAGAAATTGAATGTAAAGTTAACATCTCTTGTTGGAACTTCAAAAGATCCAAGATTAAGAATCATAATTATTTTACAAGCTTTAAAAGCATTTGTGGCAGAAATAAGTTCCAACAATTTTGAACAAAATACATAAGTTTGCATATGTTCTTGTTTTAACCAAAATTTCTTCATCTGTTTCTAACACTCCACAAAGAAGGCTTTTACTGAGGCAGAAATACACATATAATCAAATGACTGGAGTTGACAATCCATCTAAAGGAATGTTCCAAGAAAACTCTACTTTGGATCTAAAGAACTTCTGTATATATATTACATCAAACTGAGAAGTATCTTCTTTTCCTTTGTGAATGACCAAACTGAAACAGTACAATTCAAAAGACAGCCATGATGATTGGCAGCTGGTATCTCATTTCAACAGACCACAAGGCTTAACCTTGGACTCTTATCACGTCAGAGCAGAAAGAAGCCTTCAAGATCCTCTGCACCCTTCTCACCTTCTACACAAGAGATTGAGGATTTCTGGGACTCACCCAGTGTCACTCAGCATCATGTTCCCTCCAGCTCATGAGAAAACCAGCCAGGGATAAAGGGACAATCCAGTCCTTTCTCTGAAGCTATGGTCCCATGCTCTCTGCCTACAGCTCAAGATGTGGGACATTGAGGGCTGATGGAAGGGGAACTTGTGCTTTCATCTTTCCGTCACCTGAGGGCTCTCCCTCTTCTCCTAGGCCATCAAAATACAGTCAAGGTATTGCGCAGTTTGGGAATCTGGTGGGGGGGGGGGGATGTCATAAAAGTAAAGGCTTCCATCTCACCTCCTTTCCTGAAAACAAGGTGATGCTGGGATCCCAGAGGAGAGGGTTCCCAGTGTGAGCCTTCTATTACCTGTGAGATGAGCCCTTTCTGCTCTGAAATGCTAGCACCTGGTAAAGCCTATAAAGGCATCTTCTCTACTTTCTTTTTTATTGAGAATTTCCTTGACACAGAACCAGTAAAACAAAGAGGTATCTTAGATCTACACAGTCCTGTGATTTCCACTTAGTAAACCCAACAATTCAGCAAATAACATTTAAAAAAGATTTCATGGCTCAGCGCCTGTAGCTCAAGTGGCTAAGGCGTCAGCCACATACACCAGAGCTGGAGGGTTCAAATCCAGCCCGGGCCTGCCAAACATCAATGACAACTACAACCAAAAAATAGCCAGGTGTTGTGGTGGGTGCCTGTAGTCCCAGCTACTTGGGAGGCTGAAGTGAGAGAATCGCTTAAGCCCAGGAGCTGGAGGTTGCTGTGAGCTGTGATGCCACAGCACTCTACCCAGGGTGACAGCTTGAGGCTCTGTCTCAAAATAAATAAATAATAATAATAATAAAAAGATTTCAGCTGTGTTTTGTTTTAAATGACCGATGTTTAAAAGTTCTCGTTAAAAAGTCTCCAGAAAGTGATCTGCGTAACCAAACCTTAGAAAGAGAAAAAGAGTGGTTGAATCTTTCCCCCAAGAAATCAGGCTGCAAAAAGATTTTGTGTTAAAAGATGATGTTCAGAAAAAGGCAAAGTCATAATCTCATACACATACAAAAATGAACACATGTTAAAGATTTTATTTGACTCATATAATGAAGGAACCAGACAGTTATTTTACACATCCAAAGGACGAGTCCAAAAAAGCACAAATTTATATGGAGTAAAGAAGTATTGATATGAGTTGCGAATGGAAACAAAGTCAATTATCACTATCAGACAGGGCAGAATTTATATGTCTACCAATTACCTGCAAATTACAAAGGGCTCCAAAGTAGCTCCAATGATGAAGAGATATAAAATCTGACAACCCAGCAGAGTGTGCTATCGATGAGGCATAGTTTTCCATTGAAACACAGATATTTTTTCTATAATTATAAAGTAATGCTCTGCTTTACTTAATACCCAGACGTATTTCACGGACGTTAAAACTCATTATCATTTTCAGCTCATACATCATGCTGGTAAGTGTGTAATCAGAAAAGCCCTGGGGCAGATATTGAGGGAGGCTTGTATTTGAGTGTTAACCTTCTGACCTCTGAATTCTCTGAGCACTTCCCCTCTCTCTTCTCACTGTCTCCCCCCCCCCCACTCCTTAGCTCAGGGCTAAGAACCCTTGACACAAATAACTAACTCTGCAGAGCTGATCAAAAGCAGATGTAGTGAAGGATGTTGACCCCAGATTTCATAGCACTCATCACTGAGTGAGCAATAAATCTCTGAGTTTATACGGCTAGAGACTTTCCTCTGAATTAAAGACCCCTAATCCTTCACATTTGTGGCTGTTAACTGGAAAGAACCTCTTTGCTACTGACCCCTTAATTCAATGTGCTGACAATTAAGATGCTCTTAGAATAATGAATTGCAGTCTCTCTTCTGACCTCATAGAGCCCCATCTGAGGATACTTCATGTATATCATCCACCTGGGTCCTTTTCTTACACTAAGAATCACCGCATCTTAGTCCTGGACACATGAACTCTGTCCACCACCACCCTTTTCAGTATTAATTTAATTAATGTGCCCATTGTATTCTTGCCGTTCCTAAAAAGTGGTTACCTTAGCATTGATAGATCATTTTAAGTTTAAATATTAATAATAAATCAGAATATTAATTCAAGATGTGGCTGTGGCACTAACAAATTATATGCCTTCACCAGCCTTCCAAATACTTTTTTTTTGGAGACAGAATCTCACTTGGTCACCCTCAGTAGAGTGCTGTGGCATCTTAGCTCACAGCAATCTCAAACTCTTGGGTTCAAGTGATCCTCTTGCCTCAGCCTCCCAAAGTAACTGGGACTATGGGGGCCTACCACAACACCTGGCTATTTTTTTTTTTTTAGAGACGGAGTCTTGCTCTGGCTCAGGCTAGTCTCAAACCTGTGAGCTCAGGCAGTCCAAACACCTTGGCCTCCCAAGTGCTAGGATTACAGGCATGAGCCACCACGCCCAGCATCATCTACTTCTTCATATAAGTGAACTCTGAATCTCTTCTGATTCTATGATGGTTTACAGTGATAACTGGAAATATATTGTGGTCATTGGCATTTATACAATGATGTGACAGTAGTTTCTGTGGACGATTGTAAGTGTGGTTGAAAAAAGGCAGCGTACAACCTCTCAGAAATAAGATGTTATGTGGGAATCAGAGAGAGATGGGTTTGGATAACTCCCACCACATAGAGCAATCTCTTTCCTAGCTCATGCTTCATTTGAGATAGAAGTAAATTCCTCCCTCCAAAATGAGCTGTTACTGGGGTAAATGGCATCTCCAAGGATTCTGAGCTTGAATAGACCTTAATGAGTTTGAGTATTGGCTGTTCCAAAAGGAGATTGTTTATTTCCCTAGCTTCCGAAGAGTGAGAATGGGTTATGCTGACTTAAATATACTCTTGTCCAGTTTCTCCACCTCCAAATTCTTCCTGGCAACACTGGATATAAAAATACAGTGTAGGGCGGTGCCTGTGGCTCAAAAAGGTAGGGGTCCGGCCCCATATGCCAGAGGTGGTGGGTTCAATCCCAGCCCCAGCCAAAAAAAAAATTAAAAAAAAAATACAGTGTAATGGAGGGAGATTCAACAAAAACACTGGTCTGTACTCTTCAAAAACATCAGTGTTGGAAAAGATAAAGACTGAGGAACGGGCCCAGATTAACAGAGAGTGATTATTAAAGAAACAGGAAAATGAAATAGATCTTGGACCAGAAAAAAAAAATGCCCAAAAGTTCATTATAGGGCATTTGGCAACATTTGAATATAGTCTAAGGCAGGGTCGCAAACTATATTAAAAGGCCACAGCATTAGGAAGGTTGAGAACCACTGGTCTAAGGTTATATAAGTGAATATTCTTGCCCTGAGAAAGTACACACTGAGATATTTAAAAGTAAAGGGAAAAGATGTCTACAACTTGCTTTCAAAGAGTTCAGGGGAAAAATAGAGATAAAGAAAATAATAAAACTAATGTGAGAAGTAATACAGCAAAGGCAGGTAAATCTGGGTGAAGGGTATACAGGAATTCTTTACACTGTTGCAACTGCTCCTTGTGTTTGAAACTATTTCAAAAGATACCGTAAAAGAGAGATAATATAGAAATAGTTTCAAAATTCTAAGACAAAATAATTTTGAACCTAAATTCTACATCCAAACTATTAGTCAAATGTTATAACAAAATAAAGACATGTTCATATTGCAGGAGTTAGAATATTTCTTAGACCATAAACTTCTCGCTAAAATTAATACTAGAAAATGTTCTCGGCTCAGCGCCTGTGGCTCAATCGGCTAAGGCGCCAGCCACGTACACCTAAGGTGGCGGGTTCGAATCCCCAGCCCGGGCCCACCAAACAACAATGATGGCTGCAACCAAAAAATGGCCGGGCGTTGTGGCGGGTGCCTGT